>JAGFNQ010008306.1:0-80984 GCA_024364735.1 Boesenbergia rotunda | reverse complement strand
ATAAAAATTTTCAAAATCTGAGGTGGCATTGATTCAGAAATTTTTTATACTAAATACGATAATGTAACGGCCGCCCTTCTCACACTAGGGTGGGATTACACGAACATAATTTTCGTTTTAGCGGAAGCGTTTGAAACTTGAAACTTGAACATGATACATGTAAGTATGAAACCTTTTAACCATCTTAGACATTGAGGAGAGCATGCTAGGTACCTTTACATTCTTACTTGCATACTAGAAGCATGCCACATAGTCATTTCTTAAGACAGAGTAGTAAGTATGAGGAAGGATAACATAATACTAAAGTTCTTTAGCAAGTCTTAACTAAGTACTTAGCATATGAGCGTGAGTGAGCATGAAATATCCATATGAGTCTAAATATCAGCAAGTAGCAACTTAGTAAGTATGATTCAACATTTAACATGCAATACTCAGCATATGCATAACTAAACAAAACATGAGTAGATCTTCTTCCACCATGCCACCACCACACACATCTTTGCCCCTCCTGCTGCTCCCTTTAGTTTAGTCATTCCTTACCCTTTTCTGCAGTACAAGGGAAACATGGAAACTATAAGCATATAGCTTAGTAAGATCCCTTCCTACTCACAAAATCATACGTTCCATCAAGTAGAGAAAGCATCATGTCATAATAGTGCATAGCATTAAAACACTTAACTTAACATAGCATAAGGGAGCATATGTACTTATCATAAGAAGCATACTTGAACTTAACATAATTCACCTTTATAGTCATATAGTCATGACAAAAATGCGAATGCAAGATGCTCTTTTGAAAACATGCATAGGATGAGTACATGCATATGCTTTTCTTAAAATCATACATATAGGTACTTAAACATACATCCATCATCATTTGGGGGATCCCGGCTTGTACCACATACATACATACATAATGCGTGCATCCCTAATAGGCCGAGGTAGCTAGTCTCTAACCTACTAGGGAAACTAGGTTCGTTCATAGTCCGTCGACCTAGGGGCGTCTCGGGAGCTCATCCCCTTACTAGGTCCGTTCATAGTCCGTCGACCTAGGGGCTGCATCCGGAGCCCACCCGTGGACCTTGCTAGGATCCGGTACAAGCCATACAAAGTAAAATAGCATACATGAATTTTATCATATCATAAGCATATCACATTCTTGTTTCTTACTAGGTCCGTTCATAGTCCGTCGACCTAGGGGTTGCATAGCACATTCTTATCATATCATAAGCATATCATCATAACCTATCATTTCATTGTTATATCATGAGCATAGCATGCCTCTTATCTTATCATGAAGAGTGCTCTTAGTCCCGACTTACAGGGAAGCATCTCTTAGGCATTTCATCATATATAAGTCATGCATAACATAAGGGTGCTTAAAGAGCTTAAACATAGACATGTACATCATGATTCTTAGAGCATGAAAAAGCATGGGAGAAGACATGTTATCACCTATACTACTCATAGCATATCATGGGCATCCTTGGCGTGCCTAATTGGGGTTGTAGCTTCCCCCTTAGCCCAAATTCTTATTTAATCAGAAAATTCCAGCATATAAACTCTAAGTTTAGAGCATGATAAACCATGAAAAACATTACACTAACATCATACATTAAGGTAGGCATCATAGGGGAGACATTAGAAGGCATGTTGGGGTTGTTACCCCTTCTTAAGTCCTACTTATCATTCTTTACAGAAAATTCCAGCATACATACCTTAGTTTCCAAGCATGTTAAAATCATGAATAAACATCATATTAACATCATTAAGTGCATAGCATGTCATGGAGATCATTCATAAGCATAGTTGGGAAATATTACATGCAAACTCATCATACAATGTAATGTATGTTACAGGGAAGGACATTTGCATGCTTATGGGGAGTTTTGGATTTTACAAGTCCAAGAGTCTTATCTTAGCCGAAAATCACATCAACCATATCCTAGGTTTTTTGACAACATAATACCATGAATAACACCATATTTACATCACATATCATCTTATATATCATAGGGAGGGTCATTATCAAGCATACTAGGAGTTTAAACCTCTCTAAGCCCTAAAAGAGGTCCTTGGCCGAAAATTCCAGCAAGCCTACTCCGGGTTTTTGGGGCTTAAGGACAAGGAAAACATCATATTATCATCATCTATTTAGTCACACATCATGAGGAAAAACATATGCAAGTATAGGAGTAGTTTAAACCCTTGCAAGCCCTAAAAACCTTCTTGGCCGAAAACATCAAGAGCTTCATCCTATGTTTAAACCATTTTAGGCACTCGAAACTATTGTAATGCAGGTGAGGGGATTACTTACATCCTCTCGCTTGAATCTCCACCAAGAAGTCCTTGAAGAGGAGGAGAGGAGAGCCCTTCTTGCGCTTCTTTTCCTTAGCCTTGCTTTAGTAGAAGGTAGTCTCTCTATAGGGCCCTCTTGGGAGTTTTTCTTATGGAGGAAACCTAGTGTTGGAGTTTCGAAAATTTGAGATGGGGAGGGGAGAGTTTTCGGTTTTGAAGAGGGAAGAGTGAGGAAGAAGAAGAGAGGAAGTTATTCCAACTTCCCTTCACTTATTTATACTTTTCTCATGAAGAGACATGTCTCTTCACTTCCCTAGCTTTAACAAGCATGTTTCTTATTCTCTTAACATGAAACATGGCTTGGTGTGTTGGTTATGACATGATTAGTGCAACTAGGAGGTTCAAGGTTCAATCTTTGCTTTCTCCTTTCTACCTCTTCTTTTATCACATTTTGCACTAATCCATATCAAAGTCCATTAAACCAAGCCCATCATGAAATTTCATAATAATGATAATGTTTCATGAATTCATAATATTTCATAATAATAATAATGTTTCATGAATTCATAATATTTCATATGGAAAAATTTTGGGGTGTTACAGATAATTCCACTTCGAAGACTAAAAGTAAAATATTATTAACATAACTGTGATTTTTTAAAAAATTAAAAAAAAACTGATTTATACTATATAAAATAAAATATGATTATTATTTTAATAATATATGAATTTAAATGATAAATATTTAAAATTTTCTCTTAAAATAAATTTTAGTTAAGATTTATTTTTATCAATTATTTTGACTTTTTATTAATCAAATTAAATTTGATTAAAAATTTTAATTTTATAAATTTAATGAATTATTTTTCATTTTTTATATATCAAAATTAAATTTGATCGTTTTTAATTTTATTACTTGTTAAAATTAGATTTAATTGATCATTTTAATTTTTATTATTAAAATTAGATTGATTGATAATTTAATTTTTTTATTATTAAAATTTGTTCTTAATTTTAAATTTTTTATTAATAAAAATTTAATTTACATACTAAACTTAAATTTGGTTAATAAATTAAAATTATTTATTGATTATACTAATTAATTGTTTTCTTATAAAAAGATGTTTAAAAGTCAAAAACATATTTAATATTACACTACTATTTCTCTCTAAATTTTATTTTTTTCTATTTCTTTTCTTTTGGTATCATGTTTATATCACTATTATTGTATTCTTTCTCCTTTACAAGTTTATCATGCACACTTTTTTTCGCCATTAATGTTCATTAGTTAAATATTTATTACTTAACAAATTTGATTAATAATTTGTTGAAGTTAAAATTGATAAAAAGATAGCTCGGTAGATAAATTTTCCGCAATGCAATATCTTGAGAAAGGATCTATTGCACCCGTTTTAGCTCCTGCAAATGCGATATCCTAAAAAAAAGATCTATTGCATCTCCAACACGTTTTTCGGACAGAGGAGGTTGTTTGTGACCCACCAAAATAAAAGAAAAGAAAATTATCCTAAATTCTCTGTATGTAAATTTAATTTTCTCTTCAGTTTTTATGTCAAAAAAATTATTTTTACTCCTTACATATAAAGTTTTATGTATTTCAATTACAGATTTATCAAATTATCCTCAATTTTTTTAGGTATAAATAGCCTAAAATAAAGTATAATTTTTCATAAATTCAACGTCATTTAATTAAAATCTAATATATTTTCTATCAAATTGAGTACTGTCTAATCAATTTATCCTATGTAAATTTGATAGAAAATATACTAAATTTTAATTTATATATACTGAATTTAGAAAGAATTATATTTATTTTTGAACTTTTTACATTCGAAAAAAAAGTGGTACTCAATTTGATAGAAAATATAGTAGATTCTAATTATATGATATTAAATTCAGGAGTAATTATATCTTATTTTGGATTTTTTATATCTAAAAATAATATGGGTAATTGGGTAAATTAATATATATAGGGAGTTAAAGTAAATAAAATTTTGTAGGTAGGGAGTGGAAATGTATTTTTTATATGAAAATTGAAGATACAATTTAAGAATAAGATGTAATTAGGGATTAAAAAATAATTTACGGAGGAAGAAAGCAGTTCGAAAAATTAAACTCAAATCATTGCCATTCAAAAGAGAGAATAAATTAATAAACTGCCGAAGATGCCCTTAAACCTCACTGCCTTGTTCATTCCGGCGTGTGTGGATTTGACCGAATGGCTGATGAAAGACTACGGCGTCTTCCTGTCACAGTCAATTGAACTATATACAATTTTATTAATTTTAAAAAATTAAAATCCAAAAAAATAAACATAAAAAAAATCGACAATGATAGAAGTGCCTTGTTGACCAAGCTGCATATGAATAAGCCTTTAAGAAATAGATTTATTTTAGAAGATACGTATTTCATGCTTAAAAAATTCCCCTAGAAGATCTGGAAGATGACCAATAATCACGAGTAGAATATACAAAAGTTTCCAAGAATCCTCAGCTTTTTTATTTAACCGCTTAAAAAAATCGAAATATTTAAATCACATAAAATAATTTTAAATCTACTAAATCATATATTTATTTTTTATTTTATCTTAATCAATTGATTGATTAAAAATATTAATCAACTAAAACAATCAATTAATATTTTTATTAATCGAATTAATAGCCCACTGTCTTTTAAATTTCAAATTTTAAGTGATTAAAATCAATCGATTGATTTTTTTAATATTTTAGATATTAATCGAAGCTGTTTTTTAGATAGCCATAAAAACACTTTTGAGTGTTTGTGAATACCAGTCATTTATAACTTTTAGTTGGAAGCAAGAATTTTAATGGTCTAGAATTAAAAGTAGACATTTATACCCTTAATAATTTATCATTTTACATAATTACCACCATAGTTTTAAATAAAATTTTATATTTTCATATAATTTATATATTCATAATTTTTTTATAATTTTTTATAAATTTATATAAATTTGTCATTTTTTTATATTATATTTTATTAATTATATATTTTTTAAACATATATATTATTAAAAAAATTAATTTTGATTAATTCAAAATATAATAATAAATAATCAGTCCATCAAAATTATATTTAGATAATTAAAAAAATTAATTTATATAATTTAAGGATATTGTTGTCATTTAACTAAAAATTAATTTTTTCGCCAAAATAAACTTTATCTTGTATCATTTTAGTTTATTAAAATATGATTTGATCATGAATCTTAAAAATCATTTAAGATTGATATGAATTTAACTTCTATATATTTGTCTCTAATTCTCCTGATTATTTTCATACTCTTAAACAACAATTTAAAACATTATATAGTGAGTAATGATTTTTTAAACACAAATTTGATTTTTCGAAAAATACAGTTCACGTTCAAAAAATCACTATTATCAATGTATTTAATTAAATTTATGTTGAGAATATGAATATAATTAAGAGAATTAGACAAACATATAAGAGCTAGTTTCATGTCAATCTAAAGTCATTTGGTCTATCAGCCGATTTTGCCCGTCCATCAATGGGTTTTGCCCAAAACTACTGATGAACCATATGACTCGGATTGACATGAAAGTAGCTCCTATGTATTCATCTAATTCTCCCGATTAGATCCATGCCCTAAAACATAAATTTAACCTAATATATTAACAATAATGATTTTTTGAAGCGAATTAAATTTTTTGAACAATCAAATTTGTGTTTAAAAATCACTACTCTCAATATATTGAGTCAAATTGATGTTTAAAGGCGTAGATATAATTAGGAGAACTAACCGAACATATAGGAACTAATTTAATATCAATCTAAGTCGTTTGGTCTATCAATCGATTTTGTCTAAAATTAACTAAAGGACCAAACAAACCGACTAATAGTCAATAGACTAAACAACCTCAGATTAATATAAAACTAACATGTCCTCAAATATCAATTTAACTTGTATATTGAAAATGGTGATTTAAACACTAATTAGATTATTCAAAAATTTTAATACGTGTTAAAAAATTATTACTTCTATATATCGAGACAAATTGGTGTTTGAGTGATAGATATAATTAGAAGTAGACAAATACATAGGAACTAGTTTCATGTCAATCCGAAGTCATTTGGTCTATCAACCGATTCGTTTGGCTCATCTGTCAGTTTTGAACAAAATCGGCTGATGGATCAAACGATCTCGGATGACATGAAAATAGTTTTTATATGTTCATCTAATTCTCTGATTATATTCATACCCTCAAATATTAATTTGACTCAAATATATAGAGAGCAATGATTTTTTAAACACGAATTTGATTGTTCGAAAAATTTAATTCAGGTTCAAAAAATCACTATTGTCAATATATTAGGTTAAATTTAATTTTATGGTATGGATATAATCAGGAAATTAGACGAACACATAAGAGCTAATTTTATATCAATTCGAAGTCATTTGGTCAATTAGCCGATTTTGCTCGTTTATCAACCGGTTTTGATCAAAACATACTGATGAACTAAACAATCTTGGATTGACATAAGACTAATGTGTTCGACTAATTCTCCTATCATATTCATTTCCTCAAACGTAAATTTAATCTAATATATTGAGAGTAGTGATTTTTTAACATGAACCCAGGGTGATCGACCCGACCTCACGAAAGTTTCCTAGCTATGGATCAAACTGCAGATGTCTGAAATGGTGACTAGTCGCCCTGTCGCTACACCATAGCCCCAGGGCCCAAAATGGTGGTGAAGGAGGTAGAGGAGGAAGAGGAGATAAATATTAATATAAGTCGATTTTCATAATTTAAAAGTCTAAATTTCGAATACAATGAGCTGAAAATAAATTTAAATTTAAAATTCTCAACCTTAAACATTAGTATATGTCGATTTTTATGATCCCAAAATCTAAATTTCTAATTTAAATAGTTGAAAACGAACTTAAATTTAAAAATTTTACCTAGCCCTTGGTTTTAATTGAAACAATTATTAGTAAATCGCCAAAGCTTATTTATGACTCCAAAATTTAAAAAATATTATAAATAAAAAATAAAAGAGAAATAAATACAATACATTTAATTAAAAAGTAAAAAATATAAAATAAATCTGAAAAGAAATCAGAGAAAACACTCAGAAATTTAAGAGCACTCCAACATTTAAAACAAATCTAAACTTCTTATAAGAACAAGTTGTTTGTTAAATATATTATTTATGAAATAAATATAAGATCTTATTTTAGAAATCAAGTTAATTTCTTTTCTTTTAGGTAACAAATAGAACCAAAATACATAAATGAAATATTACTTAATCCAAATTAAATTATAGTAATGCATAAATAATTAATTAATTTGAAAGAAATAAAATATGAAATTAATCCATAAAACTTAAAATATGTTAACAATTAATATAAAATAAATATTTCAAAATAAAATAATGAAGGTACAATAATAAAAAAACAAATTAAAATGAGCAACAAAAGAGTTTAGCCCAAGAAAAAGACTTGATTATGTTGAAACACATACACAGTAAAGATGTTTATAATCAATACATAAGCTTTTAGCATTTGCTACATATAAATTATTAAAGTCTACCAAATAGATATGAAATTTATATTTTACAATGATTATATTAACAATAAAATATATGTCATCCAAATCCGACAGATTATAATATATAGAATACCCTAAAAATATATATATAAACTCAAGAAAGCCTAATATAACTTAAAATAAATATATGTGCTTTATCAATTACTTAATATCTAAAAAATTTAAGAGAGAGTTTAGTTTACTCCTTTTTTTATTTTTATTTTTTAGAAAATTATATTTTTTTATTTTTTGGATAGTAATTTTATTTCATTATCTAATTTTTCAGAAAATATTGTATCTTTTTTTAAAAAACAAGTCTGAAAAATACAAACCAAACAGATTTTCTAAAAAAAATCATATTTTTTATAAAAAATAAGCATACCAAACACAACCTAAAGAGTCCGATAAACAAAAAGAAAATAGTAATAATAACAACATTAATAACAAAATTTCGACTTACTTTTTTTTCCTTGAATAAAATAACTTTGACACGTTCGCTATAGGGTTTGCCACTCTAACAACCTTCAAATGGTTAAGCAATGTGTTCTCGGGAAAAAAAATCAAGGTGAATAGTAATAACACCCACATGCAGAATAGAATTTAAAATTTTGTTTTTAAACCTCAGGGCGGGCAGTCGCCCCTCCTTTAAGATATGACAATATCTTTCAAATCCGATAGATAATTCAATATTCGATATGAATGAAGAATTATATGGAGAGACTTATTAAAAAAAATTCTCACAAAATTTATTAACTATTTGTGTTGATATTATGAATAAGTTATATAAATATTTAATTTATTTTTAAAATTATAAATACATATATTTAAATATATTATTAATTCTAATATATTTTTGTTGAATTATATAGTTGGATGGAAAGAAGAATAATTATTAGTATACATATCCGATTCTTTAATGAGTATGGATATTGAGATGGATATTCGATAGCCGATAGATATGAAAATGGAGTATATAGAATCTGACTCGAACTTGACCCATTATCATCCTTACCCTCCATCCTCAACGTGGCTATGCCACTGACGACAAGGGTCTACTATGGAGCCCGACTCAGTTGGCTCTTTTGGATGTTCGCCTCTAACCATCTCTAATGCAAAGTTAAGTATCCATCAGTGGTCCGTTGTGACGTCGAACTGACAACCACACAAAAGTGACAGTGCAAACTAACGATTGTCATAAGAGAAGATTCACTCATGTGATCGGTCAAGGAGCAGTGCTTTGCTCGTGCTATCATCCACATAGCCTATCCCGGGCTGATGTGGCAGCCGACATGGATCTTCTTCAACTGAGGTTTTATAAACCTTCATGTAGATAAGTGAAGGTATGGTCTTCTTGGATACTTGCAAAATTTTAATTTTCAGCAAAAGGGCTGCACATCACGCTCATTATAACCTCTAAGACCGATGGAATTAAAGAAACTCGGGCTTACGTGTGTATTCATTTTCTGCCGTCTCTTCCTTGCAACTATTCTCCTGCAGCTTCATTTTTTTTTCTTTTTTGTTTCAGCTAATTAATCTAAATTCAGAACACAAACTTACGTTCACTTAAAATCACTATTACTGTGAGCGTCGATTTAGTCTCATGACCAGTGGAAAACTTTTATAAAATCAGACGAGTATTCGGCAAGTAGGACGTCATTATGATGAATCCAATAGAATAAACACACATTTCCACTCAACCAACGAGGACATAAGGTCTCTAAAAGTGCTAGAAACCTTGAAATAGTAAGCAAAATGAACAATGTCATGGAAATCTATCTAATAATATGTTCAGGTGGTTGGATGAAAGGCAGTTTAACTAATAACCACCAACTGCATAGATGTGAGGTCTTAATCTATTGCAATGATAAAAAAGCCAACAGATATATACAAAAGGAAAACAGGATACAAAGCCAAAGCTTTCCGTCTGGGATTTACTGCTGCACTCATGAAAGGATATGCTGCCCAACAGCTCCATGCCAACGTAATGGAGACCACCACTACCTTAAGTATAGCATTGCTTACCAACATGCCAAATAGGGCTCCTACATCCAGGGGGAAGAGACAGTAACCAAGAAGACTCAGACTTTGGAAGAAGATAATATGGCCGCCCTGATAAACAGAAAACATCATCACAATCCAATTTACAAACAAAATTATAGGACAAACTAAAACAAAAAAATTCAAACATAAAAAATAGGCATTGTAGGTAAGCCAGGTTGCTCACCAGAAGTAGTACATTCGTTGTCAGAATAATAGCACCAGCAGCAAGGATTGCAAATGCAACAGCAAAGACTTCAGACTGTAAATATGAGCACAAAAGCATCAAAATATGCTTCCATGGAGAAGATTTTAACAACAAAATATTGGGAACCATTAGACTTGATCATAAAGGGACAGAATTCACAGAGAAATAAAACAGGAGAATCAAAGCTAAAAAGTGAAAATAAAAAAATATATATAAAGAAACTGGGGAATGCCAACTCAATGGACCACTCTGTTGAGGTTGGAATAAGGATCAAACAACTGTAAGGAAAAAAACTGAGCAACCAAGTCCATTAGTTGATGACCGGTTCTCAGAAAGTTCAAGAAAACTGGTTCAAAGCATAAGTCTTTCTCTCACATACTCGTCTCCTGGCTCAAGAAAACTGGTTCAAAACATGTCTTTTCTCACATACTCATCTTCTGGCTCTGTACAACTTTATCCTAGTATCTCTCCCACTAGTAGTATCATAATGGATTTCATATCCAAAAGCAGTGGACTGTTGAGATTAAGCACCGATGGAAGAAAATATCATAAAATCTTTGGTACCGACTCCACTAGGGATTTAGGTTCAGGATCAGAAACACTCTTAAGACCATCAAAACCAACCAACCGGATGGTTTCAATGATCTGCTCTGAAGAAAAATTAGCTGAAAGCAAAAGATTCTCCCTGCTGACATTTCAATCTTTAGGTTTTGTGAAAATTAGCCCCATACCACCCCTTAACTTTGTCATTCCTCCTTGTAATCAGTAGCACCATTAAGTAATTGACTAATAGTCCAGCAACATGGAAGAAGGAATGACGCAGGGACATGTGCCATCCATAGTAAAGCAACACTGTCCCATTCTTAAGCATAAACAAGTCAGAAGGCACAGGGTTGCCACAAATTGCTGCCTGATGAATACTAATCCATAGAGACTGGAGAAACTTTGATTAAAGATATTACAGAAAACTCCTCTAAGAAAAAGAGGAAAACAATAGAAATACAATCGTGAAAGAACCTAAGTAAATAATCTTTAAATATTTGCTAAAAACAATGGAACAATGTGCAGAGAAGAGATGAAAAAGAAAGGACGGGAAGGATGGGAGAAGCAAGAAAAGAATGGAAAGGAAATCTTTTTCAAGTTATCTGCACCAGATTCATGCTACCCAATACATGTCTACATGAAAGCATTAGCACCCAAGTTGGAAAAAAGTCAAGATGTAAAGATGGAGGCTTGAATGACATTAGTAAGACAACAATTCCTCTAAATTGCAGAGGCGCCGGCTGCTCTTAAACCCTACAAACCCCTTTTAAACAATTCAAAAAATCAAAATATAGAGTTGTTTCTCAGCTTTTCGTTGTCGCCAATCAATTGGTAGAAACTTACTAATTGATTCGGCAACCTTCCTCGCAAAACTCCTACCAATCGATTGGCCTAATTAATTGAAAGTGTTCAATCGATCGGCCAATCTATTTGGCAGGCTTCTGTTTCTGTGAAACTCTTGTCAATTGATTGGCTTAATAGATTGGAAGTGTTCAATCAATCGGTCAATCGATTCGGCAAGCTTCTATTTCTCGCAAAACTCCTACCAATCGATTGGTCAATCAATTGACAATATTCAATCGATTTGGAAGGCTTTTGTTTCTCATGAAACTCCTGTCAATCAATCCGCCAATCGATTCTGCAAACTTTTGTAAAAAAAAAAAAATCAACCGCCCCTGCCTAGGCCAACCTAGGCAGCGCCCACGCCGCCTAGGCGGCCGATTAATGAGGTGACGCCCAAAGGCGCTGCCTTTGCAAAAGGCGAACCGGTACACAGCCGCCCACCGCCTAGGCAGGCGACGCCTTTTAGAACACTGCTAAATTTAAAGTTGTATTATTTCTTAAGCAAGTTGCCAAGTTAAATAAATAAACTAATTTCATCATGATAGCTGACTCCACATAGTGGGATAAAAAGAACATAAGTAAATAATCTTTAAATATTTGCTGAAAACAATGGAACAATGAGCAGAGAAGAGATGACAAAGAAAGAAGAGGAGAGATGGAAGAAGCAAGAAAAGAATGGAAAGAAAATCTTTTTCAAATTATCTGCACCAGATTCATGCTACCCAAAAATTACATGTCTACATAAAAACATACATAAAAGCACTAGCACCCGAGTTGGAAAAAAGTCAAGATGTAAAGATGGAGGCTTGAATGCCATTAGTAAGATAATGATTCCTCTAAATTGAAATTTGTATTATTTCTTAAGCAAGTTGCCAAGTTAAATAAATAAACTAATTTCATCATGGTATGACCCAATAAAATAGTCAACTGCACATAGTAGGATAAAAAGAACATAAGCAAATAATCTTTAAATATTCTGAAAACAATGGAACAATGAGCAGAGAAGAGATGAAAAAGAAAGAAGAGGAAGGATGGGAGAAGCAAGAAAAGAATGGAAAGAAAATATTTTTCAAGTTATCTGCACCAGATTCATGCTACACAAAAATTGCATGTCTACATAAAAGCACTAGCAGCCAAGTTGGAAAAAAGTCAAGATGTAAAGATAGAAGCTTGAATGCCATTAGTAAGATAGCAATTCCACTAAATTGAAATTTGTATTATGTCTTAAGCAAGTTGCCAAGTTAAATAAATAAACTAATTTCATCATGGTATGACCCAATAAAATAGCCAACTCCACATAGAGAGATAAGACTTGGTTGTTATTGTATGACCCAATAAAATGGATAAAGAGGCACTTAGGGGAGTTTTTATTTGGCCATTTGGGGTAACAAATGCAATAATATGATCAATATTATCACTAGGGGTGCAAACGAATCTAGCCGGCTCACGAGCTTTTCGAGCCGGCTCGAAAAATATTCGATTCGTATTCGAAATTATCGAATTCGAGCCGAACTCGAACATGTTCGAATAATTTTTCGAGCTGAATTCGAACCTCTACTATTTTGTTTGATTGTTCGCGAGCCACTTGCGAGCCGAACTCAAATTGAATTTTAATTATTTTTACATAATTTTTATTTAAATATATTCAAATTAAGATTCGAATAATTCAAATCGAATTCAAAGTTAAGTCATTTGAATTATAGTTCGAATATACTCGAATCAAGGTTCGAATAATTGGAATCAAACTCGAGCTCGAATTTTATTTCAAATCGAGGTCGAGCCAAAACTATGTGTATTTTCGAGCTACAAACACATATATATATATTTCGAGTTCGAACTTAAATATCAATATGTTCATATTATTTGATTCGATTCGATTCATTTGCAGCCCTAATTATCACCATACGCGCGCGCACACACACACACATATATATTTCGAGTTCGAACTTAAATATCAATATTTTCATATTATTTGACACGATTCAATTCATTTGCGGCCCTAATTATCACCATCTGCTTTCTGATAACTATTACCAAGTATAATTTGTTTCCTAAATCTGGCATATCTCCACTTTGTGGTAATTATTACTAAGTATAATTTCTTTCCAAACACTGGCATATATCTCTCGTTTATGCTTAGTGGAACTCTCAGTTTAGTGGACACAAGTAGATAAGAAAATTGACTCTCCAGGATGACAAACTTCAAAATCATAGTGTTTTAAAAAGGCATCCAAGGTGTCCAGCTTACATTGTTTGGTCAAGGGATTGCTTCGCCTACCTCATATGCAGCCCCTTACATGTGATCATTTCAAAAAAAAAAAAAAAAAATCTAAGTGGACGATACATATAGTTTAGGTAAGCAAGTGAACAGGAGGTTAAAATAAACCAGATTTGTTTTTTAAACAAAATTAATTTACCTTAAAGTTATTCACCTCACATTAATTCCTCTCTCATGTGGACAACTGGCAAACAAGAAGAAAGCAGATTTCTTATTCTTCCTCCTCATTTTACTACTGTGGATTCTTCTCCTCTTCAAGGTGAGGTCTCCAACTTCTATTATCTTCTCTATTTCTCATATCTTCTAATTCTTACAACTTTTTCCATTAAAATATCTGCTGAAATAGTCGTTGACACTGCAAATTTCTTCTCCCTCCAAGGTAAGACCACTATCTTCATTACTTTCTCTTCTATAGTTCTCATATCCTTTAAACACTCCAATTCTTTCCCTTCAAAGGAGCTGCTAAAATAGTTGTCAGGCTACAAATTTCTTCTCCCTCTCCAAAGAAGGTCTCTCTATCTTCTTCTCCATATTTCTCATCTATTATTCGTCCATTCTAATCATTACGTCATTCTCCTCAAAAACAACAGCTGAAATAACTAAAGCAAGCTGTATAAATCCTCTAAGCTACAACTTTTGTTCAACTCCACACTTCTCTATCAAGTTTGTGCTAACAATTCTTGTTCCCATTTCTCAAATTGCTTAATCTGATATTTTAATCTTCTTTAACTTATTATTTCTTTAAAAATATTTATTCTATATAGGATCCAATAAAAATTGCTAATGGTGTTTATTTGTTTAGCGTTGATCGTTCAGTCAATTAGAGATTGGCAACATAGACAAACAGGATCAACCGATCCTGCATGGAGATATGGAAAATATCTACCTAATAAAAAATATGCTAATGCCATTGCATGCAAGCTTTTTTGGAAAATAATCAATTTAGAAGTCCATAGATCTACACGATGCCTTGCTCATATTCAGGGTAATTTTTCTTGATGTTAAAAATTTGCCTCTGTGACTATGAAAGTTTGCTTTGAATATGTAGAGAAGATTGAAAAATAAATTATTACAACGAAAAACTATTTGATGAAGGTAAGGTAGAGGAAAATATTTGTACGAAGAAGTGCGTAGTAAATGGTCAAGAACTAAAGGAGGAATAAATTAATTCACAATTAGTGATCCAGAAAAAACAGTGATTGAAACGGGATTAGTACGAAAAAATGACAACAAGAACAATAGAGAATACACCTGATTTACGTGGAAAACCCTTGACGGAAAAAACCACGGGCAGAGGAGGAAAAATCACTATGAACGGTGGAATACAAAGTTGGCGGCTCTGATAAAGTAAAAAGAAGTAGAGAGAAAAGAGAGGTAGAGAAAAAGAAAGAAGAGGTAACCAAATAACTTTCTTCATTGATTTATTAAACTTGTCCATGAAATACACAATTTATAGAGACCTTAGGATACTTAGTCAAAAGAAAAATTAATAACGAAACTTTTAATTAATAGATTTATAAGAATATGTTAATTAACAGATTAATAAGAAAATATCTAATAATAAATTAACGGATTAAACTGAATTCGGGTCACCAAATTCTAACAATCTCCACCTTGACGCAAATTTCATAAATCTTCAAAAAAAAAAAAACATTCTCCACCTCTTCTACAAAAGCCCCACAGGCAGATCTCAACATCTAGCACCAACCAAGTCTAAGCAATGCTTAAACTTGGCTATAGGAGTGACTTAGTCATTATATCAGCAGGATTATCATGAGTACTGACCTTCCTGACAATAATGTCACCACGAGCAATAACATCACATATAAAATGATACCTCACATCAATGTGCTTTGTCCTCTCATGAAACATCTGATCCTTCGTGAGAAAAATGGCACTCTGACTATCACAAAAGACTGTGATAATCTGCAAGTCTTCGCTAAGCTCACTGAAGAGTCCTTTCAACCAAATAGCTTCCTTACAAGCTTCCGTAATAGCCATATACTCAGCCTCTGTAGTGGACAATGCAACTGTATTCTGCAAAGTAGCTTTCCAACTGATAGCACAACCACCAACAGTGAACACGTACCCCGTAAGTGATCTTCTTTTATCAAGGTCACCTGCAAAGTCAGAATCAACATATCCAATAACTGCATCTCTATTACTCCCAAAATGCAAACAAATATCAGAAGTCCCTCGTAAGTATCTGAAAATCTACTGAACTGCCTTCCAATGCTTTTTACCATGATTTGTCATGTATCTACTAACTGTACTCACTGCATGTAATAAATCTGGGCGTGTACAAACCATAGCATACATGAGAGATCCCACTGCACTAGAATATGGAACCCGTGACATATAATCAACCTCATCATCTGACTGCGGACATAAATCAGCTGAAAGTCTAAAGTGTGCAGCTAACGGAGTACTAACAGAATTGGCAGAATACATATTAAACCGATGAAGTACTTTCTCAATATACCCTTTTTGACTTGGGTATAATTTACCTGCCTTTCTGTCTCTCAGAATCTTCATCCCAAGTATTTTCTTTGCAGCTCCCAAATCTTTCATCTCGAATTCTTTACTTAGTTGGGCTTTGACCTTTTTTATCTCTTCCTTATTATTGGCTGCAATCAACATATCATCAACATATAAGAGCGGATAAACAAATGATCCATCATCAGTTTTCTTAAAGTAGGCACAACTGTCATAGTTGATTCTTCTAAAATCATGAGTGATCATAAACGAATCAAACCTTTTATATCATTGCCTAGGTGACTGCTTCAAACCATAAAGGGACTTTTTCAGCAAGCATACATAATCCTCTTTTCCTAGACTTCAAAACCTTCTGGTTGTTGCATATAGATTTCTTCCTCAAGTACCCCATGTAAGAATGTTGTCTTCACATCCAACTGTTGCAACTCTAAGTCATGCATGGCCACAATACCAAGGAAAGCTCGAATCGTACTATGCTTTACAACTGGGAAAAATACATCAGTGAAGTCTACTCCTGGAATTTTACTGAAACCTTTAGCAACTAGTCTGGCTTCGTGCCTGGCTTCTTCAACTTCCGGTATTCCCTCCTTTTTTTTAAATACCCACTTGCAACTAACAGTTTTCTTACCCTTAGGAAATTTCACCTAGTCTCATGTGTTGTTCTTACCAAGTGACTCCATCTCCTCCTGCATAGCAATTATCCGCTTACCAGAATTATCGCAACTAATTGCTTCTGAATACGTCTCAGGTTCTTCACCGGAATCAATCTCCTCAGCCACGTTTAAAGCATAAGCGACCAAATCAGCCTCTGCATATCTCTGAGGGCGTCTAATTTCTCTCCGAGGCCAATCTTTTGCAATGGAACATTGTGAAGGTGCTTGTGATGAGCTCGTTCCATCCACAACATCTTAAATAGACTCTGGAGTAGTCTCTGTAGATATCGGTCCAATCTCAATCTCCACCTGTGTGCTTGTCTTCTGCTTATCTTCCTCAAAAAGAGTTTTAGAAGGAGACCCCTGAAGCATGCTAGTCTCATCAAAGATAACATCTCTACTGATAATGACTTTCCCGGTCTCTGGACACCAAAGTTTGTATCCCTTCACTCATTGTCTAAAGCCTATAAATATGCATTTCACCGAACGAGGCTCCAACTTTCCATTATCAACATGAGCATACGCAGGACATCCAAAAATTCTCAAATCAGAATAATTAGCAGGAGTACCAGACCATACCTCTTATGGAGTTTTCCTTTCAATAGCAATTGATGGAGAGCGATTTACAAGATAACAGGCATACGCAATGGCTTCTGCCAAGAAAAACTTCGGTAGCCTAGCATTAAGAAGCATACAATGCACCTTCTCCATCAAAGTCCTATTAATCCTCTCTGCTACACCATTCTATTGAGGAGTATATCGAACTGTATGATGCCTCACAATACCCTCAGCTCTGCATAAGACATTAAACTTATCAGAACAAAACTCCAATCCGTTATCAGTTCGAAGATGCTTTAATTGTCTCCCTGTCTGCTTCTCAATCATGATCTTCCACTCCTTAAAGGTAGTAAAAACATTACTCTTATATCTTAAAAAGAATGCCCAAACTTTTCTTGAGAAATCATCAATAATAATCAACATATAGAGCGCACCACCTTTAGATGGTACTCTAGAAGGCCCCCACAAATCAGAGTGAATGTAGTCTAGCATACCCTTTGTGTTATGAATGTCAACTGAGAACTTGACTCTTTTCTGCTTGCCAAAAACACAGTGCTCGCAGAACTTTAGGTTTGTAATACTTTGACCATCAAGGAGTCCTCTCTTGCTCAATTCAATCATATCATTCTCACTCATATGACACAAACGCATATACCAAAGTCTTGTAACATCAGAATCAGACATAGACGACCTTGCGACGGCAACATCACATATTGCTGTGGATCCCTGCAGAACATATAAACTGGCGGTTCACCTTAGTCCCTTCATCACAACAAGAGACCCTTTACTGATCTTCACAGCTCTACCTTCACCAGTGTACTTGTACCCTTTAGAATCAAGAATACTCAAAGAGATCAGATATCTCTTCAAATCAGGGAGGTGCCTCACATCACCAAGTGTCCGAATGACATCATCAAACATCTTAATTCTGACCGTACCAATACCAGCGATTCTGCAGGATGCATTATTGCCCATCAAAACGGCACCACTCGAAACCGTTTCATATGTTGAAAACCAATCCCGATTGGGACACATATGAAACGTACAGCCAGAATCAAGAATTCATTCCTCACTCTGCTTCAAATCAGCATCAGAGGCAACGAGGAGTTCACCATTACTGTGATTTTCGACAACATCAGCCTCACCAGACTTCTCTGTCATGCACAACTGCTCCAATTTTAGTCATAATGCAGCAGCGGATTTCTCCTTCATGCTTGTCGTTGTCATTAATCCCGGTTGACATCCACAAAATCAAAACCAACCTGGCTCTGATACCACTTGAAACGGGATTAGTATGAAAAAACGACAACAAGAAC
Organism: Boesenbergia rotunda; assembly: GCA_024364735.1. NCBI lineage: Eukaryota > Viridiplantae > Streptophyta > Magnoliopsida > Zingiberales > Zingiberaceae > Boesenbergia > Boesenbergia rotunda. The sequence continues at coordinate 62,160 of JAGFNQ010008306.1, read as the reverse complement.
AATAGAGAACACACCAGATTTACATGGAAAACCCTTGACGGGAAAAACCACGGGCAGAGGAGGAAAAATCACTATGAACGGTGGAATACAAAGTCGGCGGGTCTGATAAAGTAAAGAGAAATAGTGAGAAAAGAGAGGTAGAGAGAAAGAAAGAAGAGGAAACCAAATAACTTTCTTCATTGATTTATTAAATTTGTTCATGAGATACACAACTTATAGAGATCTTAGGATACTTAGTCAAAAGAAAAATTAATAACGAAACTGTTAATTAACAGATTTATATGAATCTGTTAATTAACAGATTAATAAGAAAATATCTAATAATAAATTAACGGATTAAACTGAATTCGGGTCACCAAATTCTAACAGTGATGTTACAAGACTCAATAAGCCAGAGCAACATATATTATAAATTTGCCAAGGAAGAAAGAGCTTAATCAATATGTTGATAAATGATTCCATGAAGTACGCATTCAATTTCATTTGTCTACTTTAAAGACTTCTGGATTATGGTAGAGACAATTAGTCCATATCATCCCAGGCTACAATGCTCCTACTTAACATGAGCTTGGTGAACCTTTGCTCAAAAGTAGTAGCAAGGCAAAAGAAAATTTGCAAGCACATAGAGATGCTTGGAAAAAAACTGGTTACACCACCATGATTGATTCATGTCATATTAAGGTTCAAAAATTCGCTAGGCGCTAGTCGTGCATCAAGCCAGCGCCTAGGCGGGGACTAGGCGCCGCTAGGCTGATTCCACGGTATCAACATAAATTACATAATAAATCACATTCTATAACTCTTAACACAATAACATCAGATTTAAAATGAATTCAAAATTACACAACTAATAAAATATCACAAATTTATTCTTCTTTTTAACTCTTAACTTCTCCAAAATGTGGGGGCTTCTTCATTCGCTTAGATTTCTCTAGCTCTAGTTACTCAGTATGTAAAGATGAAGTTTGATGCTAACTGCTAGGACAAACCAACAAATCGATTTTCTTATTAGACCAAAGTTTAGGTTTTATAAAACTTAAGCCCAACAAAAAAAAATTACATTTCAGTTTTTCTTTTAATTGGGTTTTAAATTTAAAAGCTCAAACTAACAAAAAATCATGAAAACTCTACACTATTTCCGTGGCACCTAGACGATTCGACCAATTAATCGGCGCCTAGGGCCGCCTAATCCCGCCTAGGCGGCTGGCTGGCACTTGTGTGTAAAAAAATCACAACTTTCAATCCTATGCCAGATAAAAAGGATAAGGACCATAATGAGCTTGTGTGTAAATTGTGATTAAGCACAACTTTCAATCCTAAAATAAACAAATTAATCTTGTGAGGCTACAGATATTTTGGGTATGTAAAAAGCTAGCGTGCGCGTTTTGAAAATTTCCAACTAGAAAGCATGATTTTAGGAAAAGTGAAAATAAGGTTCGTGATTAAAAAAATGTCAAAAAATCAACAATAATCCGTGATCGATATCCAAAGGAAGAAAACCATATTAAACTATAAACAAATCAACACAGGAGCTGGAGATCCGCTGTTACCTTCTTCACCGATGCAGACCAAGAAAGAGTTAATCCGAGAAACACGATGAAGAAGAATGGCCCCCAAAGATCCCAATCCCTGAGTGCCCTTCCCGGATCCTCTCTAAACGGATTCGGGAATACTACCAGCTTCAGATTGCTCACGATCCTCGCTAGATCCCGCTTCACGGTGTCCCAAACCGGCTCCGTTAGCGTGTTGGCGGGCGAGCCGAAGGCATCTGCAGAGACGCCGGTCCTAGATCTTCCAGCCGGAGCAGCATCGACCGGCACAGCCGGTACGACCGGGGGCGAGGAGGACGGTGGCACCTTCTGGTAGGGAGGCAAGGAGGTGGGGAATGGGAAACGGGGATGGAGGCGCGCGGGGGGCTGGGCGGGCGGGCGGGGAGTACGGTGGCGGCGTGGACGGGGGCGTTGAAGAGGTTCTCGATCTCGTCGATGTCGGACTGTGAAGAGTGATGAAGGGGTATGGTGTCCTCGTGCGACATCTTCGCCGGCCACAACGGAGGGGCGACGCGACCGCAGGGCCACAGGGCGAAGAGCAAAGCGAGGGTTACCCAGATGCGGGAGCGAGAATTGCGTTTTATTTACTTTGACGATGGAGACCAAAGGGTTGCGGCAACCGCCAGGAAACGAAGGGGAAAATAAGATATGTATGGATCCGACCCGCCGAAAGTCTTCGCGCGGCTCCGAAATCCGAAGGCTTAGTGATCCGAACTCCGACTATGTGCTTGCCTTGACAAGAGACTCTCACTCTCTGGCTCTGTTTTGTTTCCAATAAAATATTTTTTTAAAAAATATCATTTATGATTTTTTTCAATATTAATATGATACAGAATTATTGTCAATTGAAATGTTTTTGTTGGACAATAGAAAATATTACATTTTGGATTAAAATTAGTTTTAAATAAGCATATGTTTACACGCTCGGGTGTCATTGATAAACCTTTTTGCCATACTCCAGTTAAATTTTATAAAATTCAAATTTATTTAATAAAATAATCCAGATGTGTCAAATCTAAAATGAAATAAATCATTAAAATAATTATTAAATTTGATAAAACAAGTTTGTTTGCCGATTGTTTTTTTAACAAATATTTATCAATGTTAATAAAGTTTGTTGATGAATTTGATTCATAAATATTATTGTAACAAATAATTCACAATTTTTCTTTATGAACCTTACTAATCATATATATTTTAACTTATTCATTTAACTTTATTTAATAAATTATTTAAACTTACTCTTGATTTTATATGTTTTAATGAATAAATAAGTTCTAATGACGTAGAATATTAAATTTGTTTGTGAACATTGGATTTATTTAAAATATGCACTCTCCGCCTCTATATCTAAATTTTTAACATTTTTTAACATGGTTAAAAGCTCTTCGCTTTGATGTAAATAGGTGGATACACGACGTAACAATTTGGTTGGTTAAACTCATCTAGGTTGTCCGGGAAATTGAGCTTAAACCCAAAGTAAATTTGCTTAGTTTTCTTAGGCTACTTGACTTCATCCAAAGTACTCGATTCACCGAGACATTTCAAGCAGCCATATACAGTAGAAAAGCATTGATGGCTGCCATGATGATATCGATTCTATTGACCATGTGTGCAACAGCGAAGAGAGATATAACTGAATAAATGAGGCAGATGTTGCATTAATTGTTGTTTCTTTCAGGATAAAGAAAAACGTACAATTGTGTTTATCCAGCAATATCATGTAACAGGGGTGATTATGAACACGATTAGGGCTCTTGAATCAGCGAAGATGGAGGAAGTGCTCGGCTCTTACGTTTATTTGCCGCAAAAGTTTTGCTAGCAGATTCAGGCTTCCAAAACACGCATCAACAGTGTGTACCGCGGAAGATCTGACACCGGGGTTTGCCAAATGCTGGAAGGTGCATGATCTCAGACTATAAGCATCGTGGCCACTGGGCTTGGCTCAGCCGCTCAGGTCCTGTGTGACCCTTGATTTTTGACGATAAAAACTGATTCAGTTATTTTAACGTCCCGTCAAATTATCTCAGAATTAACAAAAAAAAAAAAAGTATATTATGAAATTACTAATCCAATGACTAGCATATAAAAGATGATAAACACATGTAACTCTCGGATCTCTAACAGCCGGTTCAACAGCTGCTTAGAGGAGGCGGGCGAATGCTAATTATTGATTTTATGTGTATTGTATAATATATTAAAGTAGTAATGTGTTATATTATTATAAAATTCAAAGAATATTGATGGTGTCCTTTTAATTTGTTTAGCTTTCTCTTCCGAAGCTAAGTCCACCTCTCCGTCAGTCCAAGATCTGATGACTTATCCCCATGAGGATCCGGAATGGTTAGTATATAGGGATGTTGTCTAAGAGGTCCTAGATTCGAGTTGCGTGAGGTGCACTAGATTAAAACTCTGGGCATTTGGTGTATCAATTCTTGACCCAATTGTGCACTAATTATTCCGGGGACCGTGATTTACCTCTCTCATGATGACTTTGGGACGGGTGCGGAGGGGCGTTGGGAGTGAACGATTTCGTCTTTTGTATAAGATCTGATGATTTGAGAAGTAAAGCATGGTAGGCTTGGCATGCATTATCGGCGTGACTATTTTGACGTCTAAATTACTACTTGATCCCAAGAGTGGAGGAAATAGAAAGTATTGGAGGAAATATTCTCTTTTTGTTTTTAGAGTGAACAAGAAATAAACTGAAATATATAATTCTCAATTTATCTATTGAGTGTCTTGAGTTGTCTTTTATGCAAATTGTAGTCTCCCGAGCAGAATTCTGAGCTAGAATTCCCGAGTAGAATCTCCCGATCAGGTCCCCCGACCAGTATCTCCCGAGCTCCCGAACAGTAGCTCCCGAGCTCTCGAGCAATAGTCGGAAGTTTCCCGACCAAAAAGTTGTTGAGGCCTGCGCAGCGCAATTTCCTTGAAACAAATTTGTCCTCCTCCGACGGTGTTTCGAGGCTCCGATTGACGTCTGTCTCTCATAATACAACAGCGGGACCACGGACACAACGGAGCACTCGTTGCTCGTGGCGAACTGAGGAAGTACCCGATCGCTATCAAGGGAGGTCGGGAAGAAGGTGGAAGATAATTCCTTCTCTCTATATTTCTTTTGCTCTCGGTCACCCTCGTAGTAATCAAAATGTTCGGGGTTACTGATTTTGCATTAAATTTGGCAAAAAAAAATTGGCATTAGTATATAGGCGCAGACCCTTGCAGTAATCAATGACCGAATTAACGTCATTTACTGCTAATTAACAGCCCAGATCTAAATATCCGGGTGTTACTGATTTTACATTAATCAAAAGTTAACGCATCAGCTACATCTGAGCAAAAAATTTGGCAAAACGTTGATTCATCTGCTTGGATAAATTTCGCGCAGGTCGTGCACACACACAAGTTCACTTGGTTCAACACAAATCCGAGCCCTAAATTTGCACACCCCCCTGCGCACCCACGAGTGAGAGAGAGTCTCTCCACTTGCATTTGTTCACAACTAACATGTTTGTGAAATAATATAAACCAACAATTATGCCTTAAAACTCTCAATGTGGGACTAAAGCCCCACTAACAATGGAGTCTCTTTATTCTCCACCTCCCTTTTCATTCACTAGAAACTCCCAATGTGGGACTAAAGTCCCACTCACCAAGGAGCTTCTTTCCTCCACACCTCCCTTTCCATTCATATGATATCTAACAATCCCCCCACATGAATGAAAACAAGGTATGTCATAACATTCAGCAGTTGAGTCTAGTATAGGATAGGTAGGTTTCACCCTTTGAACTTTCCCTTGTGAAGATCTGTTTGCTTCCTAGCCGACAATAGACATGATGTCCTTGAACTGTGCTGCCATTTATGTAAGCATTGACACATCTCACCCAAAACTCTCCCTGATACACCTCAATTCTCATGAGTGTGTTCGTTATTGGCCATTAACACGCCTGATTTTGCGACAAGTTCTAAGAATTATGCCTTCAATTCTCTTCGAAGCGGCCCCACTTCTTTCTCACATAGGTGATCTCTTAAGAGTTTTCCACGTAACTCTATTGAATCATTAAAAGTCGTATGTTTAACCTCCATCCTTCACTGTTTCAAAGGGTTGTTCCCTCACAGTGAACACCTTTGTCAGTGTAGTTAGGTTGTCCCTTTGAACCTAGTTCTTGGGATCTCCAGTCTGCATAGATTGAGTTTTCTATGCACCAACATTTTCTATCGGCATTAAACTCATCCTTCTTGATGAGCTTGCAACTAACTCTCGATTTAACCCTTTGGTTAGCAGATCCGCTAAATTATCCTTTGACTTCACATAGTCAACAGTGATAACTCCAGTTGAGAGTAGTTGTCTAATGGTATTGTGTATTCGACGTATATGTCTAAACTTACCATTATACAGATGACTTTGTACCCAGCCAATTGCTGATTGACTATCACAATGTATGCAAATTGCTGGCACGGGTTTCGATCATCTCGGTACATCTTCTAAGAATTGTCGTAGCCATTCAGCCTCTTCACTACATTTGTCAAGAGCTACAAACTCAGACTTCATCGTGGATCTGGTTATTACGGTTTGCTTAGAAGATTTTCATGAAATAGCTGCACTTCCAGAGTGAATATGTATCCACTCATAGACTTCGAGTCTTTTATGTCCGATATCCAACTCGCATCGTTGTATCCTTCGATAACAGCAGGATATCTCATATAATGCAGTCCATTTCCACAAGTATATCTCAAGTACCTCAGTACTCTTGTTATCCATTTCCAGTGCTCAACACCGGGATTACTCGTGTATCTACTCAGTTTGCTTACTGCGTAGGCTATGTCTGGTCTTGTACAATTCATCAAGTACATCAGACTTCCAATCACCCGAGCATACTCTACCTAAGAGATACTTTCTCCTCGATTTTTCGATAGATGTTGGCTACTATCTATCAGCGTTCGTGCCAACGCAGTATCACCATTGGTGAATTTCTCAAGAATCTTGTCCACGTAATCGGACTGACTAAGAATAAGTCCTTTAGCGGTTCTAAGAATTTTGATTCCTATAATCACATCAGCTAGGTCCATGTCTTTCATGTCAAATCTTGAGTTCAACATGTCTTTCGTGGATTTGATTCTTATTATTACTCTCAATGATAAGTGTGTCATCTGTTAGGACGCGATCGTCAAGCTAGAGGGAGGGTGAATAGCATGTTTCGTTTTCTTCCTACAATCGTTAGTGCGCAAGCGGAATATACTAAATAAAACAAAAACCTAACGAAGAAAGAACACACCTATTTACGTGGTTCGAAGATAGAACTCCTATTCCACGGCTGCTCGTAAGGTGAGCGATCCCTAATCCGTCGGTGGATGATTCCCCGGAGCACCTCCGGCTAGATCTCGTAGCTCCTTGTGGGTGGAGAAACCTCACCACAACTTCTGGACACTGCCTGAGCAACAAAGGCTACTAACCAGTTCTATCCAAGCAGGTTTCGCCAAGAAAAAAAAAGCCTGAAACGAGCTCCCTTAAATAGAGCTCGCGTTCTGATATGACCGCTACCGGTCAACTGCCGCTGGGGCAGTCGACTGGTCTCACCCAAATTCGACCGTTGCGCCCAACGTTTGAATCTCCAGCCATTACCAGTCGATTGCCCCTGGGGCAGTCGACTGGTCCTTCCCTAAGCCTATAGTTACACTTCCCGAGTAAATTTCTTACCGCACTCGATCCCTCCCGGCTTAGTTCCCGAGTACAAACACTCACACTCGGACACTTACAACCTAGTTGACTCTTCAATCAACAGTCTCAATCTGTTGTCTTCACACCCTCTTCATCTTCGGCTCCCGTCCCTCAGATGCGCACGCAAGCCCTCGGCTTGCCTCCATGCTATCCTTCACGCATGCCTCGAAGTCAGCGTCCCTCGGCTCATCATCTCTGCTTCAGCAGCCTCGATCCGTCGCCTTCAAGCCCTCTTCGACTTTGGCCCTCGTCCCTCGGATACACACACAAGCCTGCGGCTTACCTCCATGCTATCCTTCACGTATGCCTCGAAGTCCGCTTCCTTCGGCTCATCGTACCTGCTCTGTTCATGGTCCCTCGGATGCGCACGTAAGCCCACAGCTTGCCTCCATGCCACCCTTCACTTGAAGACATCCAACCAAGTGTATGTGTACCTGCAAACATGCACACTCACATACACATATTAGACCAACAATAAACCCCTAACTTAACCATATTGACACGCACATCAAAGCCATGATCTCCCCGATCATATTTGGGTCGATTACCCCAACAATCTCCCCCTTTTTGATGTGTGGCAATATGTTTAAGTTAGGTAAACAAAAACAACAATAGTAATTGAAAATTAAAAGCATAGCAAACAAGAGGCAACCTCCCCCTTAATCTATGTCCTCTCCCAATTTTCAATTCTCACAACCACAACACCAAGTTAAGTTCTACCCAACTTAACACCACATGTATTCTTACGTCAAGTTAAACCTAACTTAACATCATAAGTTCTCCCCCTTTGACATCATCAAAAAAATTGCCCCAAGCAATCCTAACCCTAGTGTCAAAAGAACTCACTTTATTTCTGAAAAACCCCTCAGAAATCACCAAACAGCCTTATCAGTCGACTGCCCCTGGGGCAGTCGACTGGCTTGTGAAATTCGCAAATTTCCCGAGACATCAGTCGACTGCCCCCAGGGCAGTCGACTGATACAGCCTCAACTTGAAATTCCCAGCCGAATTTCAGAAATCCCTAGAAAAATCTACAAAATTCAGAAAAATATAAAATTTTGCAAGCATATTTGTTGGGATATAATCTACCCTAGAAAAATATGGTTTCATGAAAAACACCAAATATGTTTGACTTTTGGTACAAACTCCAATTATTCCAAAGTGTATCAGTTTGTATCAACTTCTAATCTCATATATGAATCCATGTATTTACCAAAATCATCCATTACCATTCTACACACAAAATTATTTCCAAATCCTCCTTTTCCTTTATATATTCTTAATATGACAAAACATCTCCCCATTTATCTCTTACCCTTTAGATAACCATGCATCTATCAAACTTATCCTACATTTCATGTCATTAATAAAGCATTATTCAATCATTACATCATGAACTAAAATCAAAATAATATAAAACATAAAATCAAAAATTTATACATACTACAAAAAAAAACATAAAGAAAGTCATAAGGGTCATAGCCCCAAAGCAGTTAAGTGTTACAATGTCAAAAGAAAGTGTTTGAGAGATACAACATAAATTCAAGCAAAACACTTCTCAACACCAAAATCCATCAAATCAACTAAAACTACTCGTCATCGTCTGGAGGAGGAGGGGCCTGATACATGAGGTGCAACTGCTGTATCATGTCGTACATCTCGTCTGCCGCAGCTGAAACCTCTGAAAGTCTCTGTGAGCCCATGGACCTCCCCCTGAATAGCAGTCTGTCCTGCTGAAACCCATCTGCTGCTGCTGAAACCCGTGGAAGTCCTCCCGGAGGCCGTGAACCTCAGACTGGAGCTGGGAGAACTGCTCCTGTGTAACTCCTCCAGCGGGCTCCTCATCATCATCATCATCATCTAACTCGGGAGCAGGACGACGGCGCCAGATCATCTCCCCCTCATGCTTCTCGATCCCAGCTAAAGAGAGCTGTCGAGATCCTATTTGGTCATAGTCCTTAGATAACTCATGAATTTGACCCTTGTCAACTCTGACCCCTCTAGACCTAAAGAATTCGGCCAAAACATGACCAAATGACATGTATAACTTTTTATTGACATCGTGGGAGAAATAAGTAATGGATGCAAAAACCTGCGGGCTATGTCGATGTCCAGCCTCCTCTCTAGGGCATACATCATCACCAAGCGGGGAAGTCGAATCCTCGACCGCCCCTTGGTGACGATAGGAAGAATGCAATCTAGGACAATCTTGTACGACACATTACTAATTGGACTCATGTTTTTAGCTTCAAAAATACGGTCCGAATGACATCGAGGTCTACCAAAATAATACCGATGGATTTGATCTACGGTTACACCCAGTAAAGTTAGAGGCTCATCAACTTTGGGGAAACATGTAAACTGGCTATTTGACACTCTACACCCTAAAAATGCTCGCAACACGTCGGGTGTGACTGGAATGGTAACCCCTTGCACCATTGACTCGTATACATCATCCTGGGCACCAATAGATGTAAGGTTCGCATAGAATTCCTTACATAGGTCAAAATTAATAAAGTGTTGACAGTAAACCAGTTGTTCCAACCCAAAGTATGCAATGATCTCAATGATGGGAGGAATCTCCTGGAAATATGAGCGGTTGAGGTAGCGGCAATTCATTAAGATGAAGGTCGCACTCTCAAAAACTTTCCGACACTCATCGGACCGAAACCGAGGTCCCTCCAGGTCTCCCTGACCTTGGTGAGATGATCCCTCACCCTTTTGTCTTTTATGTGCAACCCTAACATAACACATACCAATGCATGTACCCACACGATCCCATAACAAGAGAAAACAAGGAACATCAAGCAAAATAGGCCAAATTAGTTCCAAATCATGACTTAAATGGGAAAAATCAAATGATACAAGGTTTTACCGTTTTCCCACTCGCTTCATGATGAGGCTTGATGAAGATCGGACTAAGAGAAGAAGTTTTACTAACCCTAGGGTCGGATCTGAGGTGGGAGGAGGTTAGAGAAGTGTTTTTAGGGCTTGAGAGCACCTTAGATCAAGAGAGGAGGTCGGGGAAGAAGAGATCTCGCAGGGGGTGGCACCGAAAACCCTAGGTTCGGCCACCCCCGCGCGACCTTCTCTATTTAAAACACGCGTATCAGTCGACTGCCCCTGGGGCAGTCGACTGAGAAACCAACCCGAGACTTCAGTCGACTGCCCCCAAGGCAGTCGACTGATAACTGTGAATTCCTAGTTTTTCAGTCCGAATTTCAGAAATGCGTAACTAATTCCACAAACCTCCAAAAAATCTGAAATTTCGTGGAGAGGTTTGTGGAGCCTATGTCTACTTGGGAAAAATATGTTTTCAAGTAAATCTATTCCGGATCCCAAGATTGGCATGAAACTCAACCCTACCTAAATTGTGTCATTGAAACTTGTCCAAAAGTTCTAGTTTTGACTCCTTCTTGATGTATCTTCCCATAATTAATCACAATACATCCCTAGCACTGAGTTATATGGTGTTTACACATTAAACACCAATTTCTATCCAATATGATCCTATTTTCATCTTTTCTTCATAAATCTCCTTTTAGTGTGCCAATTCCCTAGGATTAAGACTCAAATGAGTCTTCTAAATCCTTTGGCACATCCCTAAATCCATCTAATCTTCTTGAAGAAATCCTCCTGAGATCCATTGACCATAGAACTCATTTTGACCTCTAGAGCTCTCCCTTGAGCTCTTAGCCCTAGTCACCTCCTTAGGTGACTCATCTACAAAGGCAAGACCACACCAGTGTACCTCCGGTGCTTCTTGACCTTCAACTCTCACTCTCTTAACTTTTCACACCTTATCCTTGGTGGACTTCTTCTTTTTCTCCTTTAAATGACTTTTCCTTGTCATTTTTGACCTTTTCTTTGCTATAGTCATATGGCACCTTGCCATATGATTTTTCACTAGTCTTTTTACTAACATTTGACCCCCTAGATTTGTATCCTAATCCCGGTCTACCATTTCTAAGGTGTTGATCATTTGGTATCACACTCAATCCCTTAGACTTTTTAATGAGTCTATCTAGATTCTTTTCTAACTTATCAAGCTTTGCCCTCAAAACTTGATTTTCCTTTTCTAGATTTCTAACCTTAGTATCATCATGTCCATTGTGATCATTCCTAAATCTATCCATTTTTCTAGGCCTGTGTCTCCCTTTCTTAGGGTTAATGCATTGGTCCTTAGGTCTAAAAATCCTAGATTTATCATGAACCATGGATTCTTTAGTATTTTGGCACGCAACAGTATTTCTATTTCTATCATGATATTTGAAGCCAAAAGCACGCATAGGCAAGTAATTATTATTATTTCTAGCATTCATAAAGACATTTGAAGCATAAGTAAAGTTAGGGATTACCTCCCTTACCCTTGTAGCTCCCCCTGGATGTAAGGTTCTCTTCTTTTCCTCTTTTTCCCATCTTCTTAAATGCTCCATTTTCTTGAGCTCTCCTTTTCTTGGACATTGGGTGTGATAGTGGCCTAGCTCCCCGCAAGTATAGCAGCTAATGTGCTTCTTTTTCTTCTTTTCCCTACAACCCACATTAGATTTTAAATGAATGGACCCGGGTTTAAGGTTTATCTCCTTTTTACTTAGGGGACACTTGTCCTTGTAGTGACCCTTCTTGTTGCATCCAAAGCATATGACATGGTCCTTGGTTCTTGCTTTGGTGGAGTTGGAGCTTCTTCTTGCTCCGGTATGAAAGTGGGTCTCTCCTCCCCCTCAATTCTTGAGGTGGAGACCTCCTCTTCTTCCCTTGATGAAGTGGATGATCTCTCGCTATCTTGAGCCACTTCACTTGATGAGGTTGACAACTCTTTTTCTTTTTCCTTCTCTTGAGCCATTGAACTTACTTCTTTGGGCTCTTCTACTATTTTAGCTTGTGTAGAGTTTTTATGAAATTCTCTTATCTTTTCCCATAACTCATATGCATTTCTATGTTCACGTACACCACTTAACACATTCTTAGGCAAAATATTAATTAATATTGCAATTACCTTCTCATTTGCCTTAGATTGGGCTTATTGCTCCTTAGCCCAATATCTAGATCGGAGCTTTTTCCCATGCTTATCTCTTGGAATCTCGAAGGGATCTTCTAGGACCATCATGCACTCCCACTCCATTCCAAACCAAATCTTTATCCTTGTCCTCCAATAGTCAAAGTCTTCATGATCGTACGGAGGTGGAGTGTTGATGTCATCACCCAACTTGTCTTCCATCATCCTTTCCTCTAGCTTGTGCTCTTTTGGCGGTTATTCCAACAAGAGCGGACCTTCCACTACAAGAAAATTAGGATTCCGCAACACTTAAAAGACAACGCTTTTTAAAAAAATCGTTGTCTTTTTTCTTATTACAACGCTTTTAGTGAAAAACGTTGTCTATGTTTTTTATTTCTTACTAAAGACAATATTTTTTAAGTAAGTGTTGTCTGTTGATGTTTTTTTGGGGTCAAAGACAACGCTTGTAAAAAAGCGTTGTCTATAAACGTTTTTAAATATCTGCCATAATGAACTTTTAATAAGTATTGTGTATGTTCGCTACTTAACCTCTAAAATTCCTCTCCATCAAAATGTATCAAAATAATAATTTTAATAATAAAAACAAGAGCAAACAAAGGGGGAAAAGTCAAAATAATAATTCTAAAAAAAACAAGAGCAAACAAAGGGGGAAAAGTCAAAATAATAATAATAATAATAATAATAATAATAATAAAATAACTAATTTTCTTTACGTTATGATATAACGTACCCTAACCCAATCCCTTATTTGCCTGAAAACAAAAGCCTGTCGCACGTCTCTCGCCGTCTTGCGTCCGACCGTCTCCTCTCGCTCCTTCGTCGCTGATCGTAACCCGATCATTCGTCACCGACTCTTCCCTCTCGCGCGCGATCTCTACTACCAGCCACCATCCGTCGGAGTACAGGTTAGTCCTCCACTCTTCTCGCGACCTCTATTCTTCGATCTCGCATGTCGATCCTACCCCCTTAATCTTGCTGGATTTCACTTATAAATCAAAAGGAAAGACATTCTGGACAACTACTAATTCATAAGGTTTTTTGAACATGCCACTTTTAGGTCTTTCTTCTATATATTTATTTTATTTACCAAAGAATGTTTTTTTGATCATAATGACAAGCTTTTCTCTAAAATATTTATGTCAGTAAATACATCGGCATCTGTTCTTGTGGATAGGAGTTCAGACGAGGAGTTTTTACACATTTTTCTTTAACATAAGGTTGAATCGCCTGCTGTTGCCATGAAATCTCGTTTAACATATTTGATTATTTTCATTTACTTCTTAGTTAACTGCCATTTCTTTCCTTTCCTACACAAAAAAATATGAAAGGTTTATGTTGTACCTTTGAATTTTGGCTAGCATCCATCTGTTACATAAGTGATCAGCTGGTGTTCTAGTTTTCAATTCTCGTGCCCTTAATATTAGCAGCAGTAATTAAGATTGATTAGATATAGGCATATGTGATCTTCAACAATTGGCTAATATTATTTACTAGGTATAGAATTGGACTTATAACCGTCTGATGAATAATAAGTTATAAATTGCTTTTCTTTTACTTTAAAACTATGTTCTTGAAAGATGTTCGAATTTCTGGTCAGTATTTCATGACTACTGGAAAGGTTATTTCATGAAAATTTGATCTTTGCTTGAAGCTACTGTTTTTTTAACACTTTTGGTTCTTAACTTTTTATTGGTTGACAAGTTCTCATAGTGACACTCCCAACTGCTAACTCTCTATAACATATATGTCTACATTAATCTTCTTTTATTCCATGTCAGACAAATATTATTCCAGCTTTTTTATGTATCTAATATTTAACTGATGTGTAGTTTCCCAGCATCATCTTGTGAATTTGCATCGGTTGTCCTAATGCAGGCCCTGTTGTGCGAACTTTCTGTTTAAAATTAATTTTGTGATCTTTTGCGGGAAGTTTATGTTTTGGTTTTGTGTGATTTTGCTTTGCCGTGAGGATATGTTTTTTGTGGGCTTTTGCTTTGCCGTGAGGTTTTGTGTGCTTTTGCTTTGCCGTGAGGATAGCTTTTGATCCTAAGGTTTTGGTAGCTTTTGCTTTCTGTTTAAAATCATTACTAAACACACGACTAAGCAAAAGCAAAAGCAAAAGCAAAAGCATAGTAGAGTCTTTGGGAGGTAGCAAAAGCAAAAGAATGTTTTATGTTTAGTAATAATTTTTGTTTAAATTTGTTTTAAATTTGGTTTGCATGTTCTTGGATAATCATATAGCCATTGTTGGATAATCATATTGTTGGATGTTCAAATTTTGTTGCATAATCATATTGTTTGATTATTGTTGGATAATCATATTTAATACTTGTGTTTGTGTTAATATTTTGTTATATTATTTACAACTATTTTGAAGGTATTAGCTCATTGTTGGTTGATTAGTTATGACAAGAATAGACAAAGAATGGATGTCAAAGGATAGGCTATCACGTGAAAATGAGAATGGAGTAGAGTCTTTCTTACAATTTGCAATGGAAAACACTGACAATCTAAATGCAATACCTTGCCCATGTGCAAAATATGGTAATCTAAAGAAGAAAAATATTCAAACTATAAGGGCACATATGTATTGTAATGGTATAGATTTGACATATCATACATGGATATGGCACGGCGAAAGATCAACAATAGGGACCTCACATACTGAAAGTGATCAAGTACGGCCAAATGAACAAAAATATGTTCATGAGGAACCAATAAAAATGGTACATGCTGCATATGATAGTTATGCTGAGAATCCAACCCAATTCAATAAACTACTAGAAGAGGCCGAGAAACCCTTACATCCCGGATGCACTAAATTTACAAGGTTATCTGCAGTTGTGAAATTATTCAACTTGAAGGCTAAATATAGTTGGAGTGATAAAAGTTTCTCTGATTTACTCAGTTTGTTAGGAGAAATACTTCCAGATGATAATGAATTGCCTTTATCATTGTATGATGCAAAGAAAAGCTTATGTCCATTAGGGATGGATTACATGAAAATTCATGCTCGCCCTAATGATTGTATCTTATACCGAAAGGAGTATGAGCATTTAACAAATTGCCCTACTTGCGGGATGTCAAGGTGGAAATTGGGATAAAAAAATACTATAAATGAGGGAGTTCCTGCAAAGGTTTTATGGTACATCCATCCTATTCCAAGATTTCAAAGAATGTTCAGGAATAAAGAGATATCTAAGGAGCTGACTTGGCATGCTGATAAAAGACTTTGTGATGGATATTTACGTCATCCAGCTGATATACCATCTTGGAAATTAGTTGATCGCAAGTGGCCAGATTTTGCTATTGAGGCAAGAAATCTCAGATTGGCAATATCAGCTGATGGGATGGTGCATCAGCAAATCTCAAGAGGCAAGTCTTTTAGCAGATAGGCTAACTGGTGCATCAGCAAATCAACTAGTTTTGGTGTCATGTAATATTGGGTAAGTAAGAATTAAAACATCACTTTAAATTGCTTCTTTCGCTAATTTATTGAATTATATACACTAATTATATGTCTATGCCTAGTTTCCATTGGATTCTCACTGTCATTGAACCTTACAAGGATGTTATTTATTTGTTGGATTCCCTAAGTCACCGCATTCGCGATGAGGATTGGAAATATATGTTGGTGACGAGATGGCTAGAGAGGGGGGGTGAATATAGCCAATCACAATTTCTTGCTCTTTGATACTTCTGCGTGATCAGATTAGTAGCAGCGGAAACAAAAACACAGAAGCAGAAATAAAGAACAGCGAGCAAAACACAAAAGGAAAGCAAACCGACGCTAACACCTCGATATACAAGGTTCGGGGATAACTTGCCTCTACTCCTTGGCGTGCCCGTAAGGTGGGCGATCCCTTGATCGTCGGCAGATCAAGCCCCGGTGAACCCGGATAAGATAGAGCCTCCTTCTCGGTGGAGAAACCTCTCCACAGATCTCACGGATGATCGAACTTGAGTACAGGAGATCACACAAGAAGGAACACTCACAAAGCTCTCACAGGAATGCAACAAGATCGCTTAAGCACAAAGCAACAGAGAGCCCGAACACAGCCCAGCCAAACTTCCCAAGTTTCTGTCTTGTTCGCCACCGCTCCTCTGCTTCCAGCTTCGTCACTTAAGCTCTGCTCACCATCACAAGCTTCATCAGCATCCACTAAGCCAGCCTGAACCCACTGACCTCCCTAAGCACTCAGTCCACTGAAGACCTCCTCTCCAGCTGAGCCTCCGTCAGTCGCCAGCTGCGTCAGTTGCCCGTTGAAACCTGAGAATGAGAAACAGCCAAACCTGCTCAACGGAAAGCCTCCCATTGACCCTCCTTGAGTGTTTGAATCACCTGCTATCACCTGCACACTCCAACAGAGGCTTAGTAATGCATATCAAAACATATCAGCAGTGTATCAGAGAATCGACAGAGAAAACAGACTTCTGACAGCATATTTGAATTAATGTTCTGCGCCTGATCGGTCACCAGACCGATCAGGAAGGACCCTGATCGGTCACCAGACCGATCCAGAAGTCTTCTGCACACTCCTGATTGGTCCCCAGACCAATCAGGCTCCTGCCTGATCGGTCACCAGACCAATCAGGCTGTTTCTAGACCAATCAGGAGTCATCCTGATCGGTGATAGTGAGAACCTTGCGACAAATGATCGTTCACTAAACCGATCTGAGTAGTATCCCTGATCAGTCACCAGACCGATCAGGAGTTGTGTAGTGAGTGAAACACACACTCCCTGATCGGTCACCAGACCGATCAGACATCGCTGGATCGGTCACCAGACCGATCCACGAAGGAGCAGCGTGCCAACTCCCTGATCGGTCACCAGACCGATCCAGGGATGCAGACCTAGCCTTCCAAGCTAGGATTTCATTCACCTTAGCCCTCCAAGCTAAGGATTTTTCAATCTAACTCTCCAAGTTGGGAATTTGCACCTAACCCTCCAAGTTAAGACTTTTCACCTAGACCTCCAAGCTAGGACTTTTCACCTAGCCCTCCAAGCTAGGACTTTTCACCCAACCCCTTCGAGTTAGACCTTCATCCAACCTAGCCCTCCAAGCTAGGCACCTGACCCTCCAAGCCAGGACTTTTTCACCTAACTCTCCAAGATGGGACTTTTCACCTAACCCTCCAAGTTAGGACTTTTCACCTAGCCCTCCAAGCTAGGACTTTTCACCCACCTCTTCCGAATTAGGACTTTTCAACACCTGGCTTCACTCACCAGGACCCGGCTTCACTCACCGAGATTTCCAACACTTGGCTTCACTCACCAGGACTTCATGCCCAGTCTCCGACCAGGACTTTAACCCAAATTCGCTCAACCAAACTTAAATCATTGTCAAACACCAAAACAACAACCGGGCCAGACTGCATCAACAATATATAGTAGAAATGTGAGTTTATATTTTTTTAAGTAAACATTTTTTAACTCAATAAAAAACTCATATATCAAATATTATTACCTGATGAAGGGCCTTAAGATTGTTTAATTCAAATAAAGGAAGGAAAGGTAGAAAAAACGCTAAGTGGGAAGTACTAAAGGTATGTGTAATTTTGTTTAACATATATTTTAATGTGTATATTTGTCATTAACAATTTGGCTCTAATCATCATAGGCTCCTCAACAACAAGATGCAAAACAATGCGGTTATTATGTGATGAGATTTATGAGATAAATTATTGAAGAGATTGAAACTATCCACAGAGATTCACTACGATCAATAGTAATATTATTTTGCTTAACTCAAATTATTAGTAAAATTTACAAAGTGAGTTTTGATTATTTTTTCAATTAACGTAATAAGTGTGTGTGTTCATAGTTCACAAAAGCAGAGTATTCTCGAGAAGAAATTGATGAGGTGCGGTCTGAGTTGGCGGAATGTATACAAGATCATATTTATGAGTAGATATGTAATGATGGTTATCATAATTCTATTTAGAATTAAGTTTATGAAATGATGACCATCTTTTTCCCATTTAGTTAAAGCTAACATATGAATTGTGAAATGTATGCCGCTATATGTTCCATCTTGCGTGTTCATTTAGTTAAAGCTAACATATCATTTGGATCCAATTTCAGGCAATTGTGTTGTTGGCTCAGATGATGTTCATCCAACATTGAAGAAACCATTAGCAAAGTTCACTACAGATCGAAAAGTAAGTACATTTGATGACTATTATTTTCGTGTAGAGATAGCACTTTTTTCTCATTCTTGTATCATTTTTTTTAGTTAATATTTTCAATAGAAGAATGCTAGTCTCTATTTTCACATATTTAGTAATCATCAACTTTTCTTTGCCATACAATTTTCTTTACGTTATGTATTCTATAAATATTATTACATCAGATAAAATGCTAATGGATTTCTTGATGCTTGATTTGGATCTATATGAACCATTAATAAGTATTATGGCACGTTTAACTTGCTTATGGATTTTATTGGTGTCGTTTATCACATTCATTAATATGACTTATATTATTTCACACAGAATCTCTAACATCAAATTTTTATTTTGATTCAGTGTTAAATCATGGTTAAAGAGTTTGAGAAGTTGAGCCCAAAGAAAGGTGCAGTCATAGATGTCGGTGAAGGATATTTTGATGATGATCTTACTTAATATGGATACACTATTAATTTGAGGATTGTGCGTCCATATATATTTTTTGTTTGGATAATATGAAGTTGTAACTTTTGTTAAATAGTTATATTTTAAAAAAGATTTTGGATGCTTATAATCTTTGTTTATGGATATTCATATTTACTGTTATGCATGTATTGTGTGGATATTTTCTGTATATTTTGGTAAAATAATTATATTTTATAAAAATACAACACTTTCTATCCATTTAAAAAATGTCTTGTTTATTAAAAAGACAACGCTTTTTAAGCGTTGTAACAACATTTACCTTGTACAAAATAACAACGCTTTTTAAGCGTTGTAAAAGGATTGTCCTGGTAAAAAATGACAACGCTTTTTAAACGTTGCAAAAGTATGGTTATTGCAAAACATCAACAACGTTATTTAAGTGTTACAAAAATGTTGTCTTCATAAAAAACAACAACGCTTTTTAAACATTACAAAAGTGTTGTCTTTGCACAAAATGACAACGTTTTTTAAGCGTTGTCTTTGAACAGGCTTTTAACAACAGTGCTTTTAACAACGCATTTTAAGTCACATAGACAACGTATAAAAAGCGTTGTTGTTTAACTCTTTTCTTGTAGTGTTCACTCTGATACCACTTGTTAGGACGTGATCGTCAAGCTAGAGGGGGGTGAATAGTTTGTTTTGTTTTCTTCCTACAATCATTAGTGCACAAGCGGAATATACTAAATAAAACAAAAATCTAACGAAGAAAGAACACACCTATTTACGTGGTTCGGAGATAGAACTCCTACTCCACGACTGCCCGTAAGGTGGCCGATCCCTAATCCATCGGTGGATGATTCCCCGGAACATCTCTGGCAAGATCTCGTAGCTCTTTGTGAGTGGAGAAACATCACCACAACTTCTGGACACTGCCTGAGCAATAAAGGCTACTAACCAGCTCTATCCAAGCAGGTTTCGCAAAGAAAGAAAAGCCTGAAACAAGCTCCCTTAAATAGAGCTCGAGTTCTGATATGACCGCTACCAGTCGACTGCCCCTGGGGCAATGATAAGTACCATTTTATTGATTATTTGAGTTGCTAAAATCCATGTTTGACCTATGTTTTTATTGCTTAATTGTGAAATTACCCTAGGTTTTAGAACTTTCTCTTATTTTGGACTTAATTGCAAATTTACACATATTTGGATTATTTGGCCACTAAATTCTTGATTTATTTTTGTAGGCATAAAAGGTTCATGGACCTAGGGCATATTGGGTCAAACTTGAGTCGGAAGTGAACCGGATCGAATTATCAAGCTTACGATTAATCCGGGCCGTCCGATTCAAAAGCGGCTAGATCTGAGCCATCCGGGACGATCTGAAGCAATCCGAGCTAGGGTTAGGGTTGATCAAACACCCTGATCAAGATCTGAAGGTTTTATCCCAATCAGAGCTCAATCAACCGTTGGATCAAGCTAGGAGGGCTCTAGATCGTCCATTCAAAGATTAAGTTGATCTGGACCATCCGTTGCACATCTGGAGGATCCGAGCTACCACGAGGCAGATCCTGACCCTGATCAACATCCTCAAAGTTTGGCTCAAATCAGAGCAAGATCAGCCGTTGGATTTCCTCAAATCAATCTGGGCCGTCCGTGCTTAAGTATTTAATCAATTTTCGCCGCAGCTTGTTCTTCGTCGCGTCTCCGCCGCAGCTTCCTTCTTCGTTTTTTTCTTCACTATTTCTTAGCTAGATTTCTTCATCAAGGAGGCGCGATCCCTCAATCTTCATCCTAGATCAAGAATTGAGTCTTTGGCAATCGTTCTTTGAAGAATTCAGCTCCATTTGCGCCGGAACAGGGATTGCTTGAGGGTTTCGGCATTTCCTCAGTCCGACTCCTTTCTTCTCAACCACGATCCACTTCTAAGCTTCTGAGCCATTTGTAGGGGTTCTCAGGTGAGCTCAGAAGCTTCCCAATTCATCATCACAGCTCCATCAATTGAGATAGAGAGATTCGGATTGTAAATTCCAACCAAGCGCAGATTGGAACAGAATCGCCTTCAGAAATGAATTTCCACTGATTTGCTGAGCCTAGGGGTTCGAAGCCAGCTCTTGCTTGACGACCAAGAAATTCTTGAGCTTAGGGAGAGTTGAGGAGTAGTTTACCGTGGTTAATTTCAGTCAATTAGCTGTAAATTTTGTTTCTGCTGTTTCTGAATCTGTCTTAGCTGCTGTAATTTCGTTTCTGATTGGTTTCTGCTTAATTAGGATTCAAATCTTCTAGTTCAACAGCTAGGGAATATGTTTAGTGGATAATTATCTTTAATTTCAGTGATTTGCTGCATTAATTTCTTGCGTATCAGTTAACTCTATGTTCCAGCTGCGTATCAGCCCTGTCACTTGCGTATCATGTTTCTGTTCTGAACCTTAAGTTGTAGTTTCTGAATTTTCTGTCTATGACCCTTAGTTCTTCTTTGAATTCACATTGTAGCTTGTTTCTTTTTTTAAATAGCATTCCAGATCAGCTCCTGCAATAAATTTCAATGCGTGCCAACTTGGTCTCTGAACAAAACTTCATTCTATTTCTGTAATTCCCAGCTGAGAATTCTGGATTTCTGCCAAGCAACACTAGATTTTTTTGGCTCAGTTTTTCTGGTCCTTTGATTAGTGTACCAATCTGAGTATGTTTGTGTTTTGCACCCAAATCATTTGCTGAATATTTGCATATCAATTCCGAATTTCTGCATATCCCTTATTCTGAATTTTCACTTCTAAATCTGAACTCTTTCACTCATTCAAGTATATGCTTAACTAGTGGCTTGTCTTCCAAGTGAATTGGTCATTTAAACTTCAGAGTTGGCAGTCCACAATTCCTGTGTCAGTAGCGAATTTCAACCCACTAGCAGTGCTCTTTTGCGTGCCAACTGCTGAAAATCTGCACTTTGTATCAAGTGCAGATTAGGCAGTGCTTGGTGCCAAGTTTACGGTAGTTTTTAGTGAGCTATTGTGTTTGAAATTGGTTAGAGTTGCATTCGGACTTATCTGAGCTTCCTTACAATTGCTTGATTTAAGATTTGGTAGCTAGCTTGATTTGTGCCAAGTTTGTTTGTTGCTGAAAATTCCTGCCCTGTTTTATTAATTCTTCTAGCAACCTGTTTTGCAATTTGATATCAAAATTGTGTCCAAACTTTAGTTAAATTCTCTAGCTTGATTCGGTTTCCATTGGTTGAATCATTAAGTGCCAACTCCTTGTGTAGCTCCCTTAATTGAGTGGCTTTGCTTTTCATTGCATTCTTCTTGTCTATTCGAAACCAAAACCCAAATATTTATTTGAAACCCGAAATTCACAAACGACACCTAAATACAAGCGCGAATCAAACAAACACTACAACTAGTCCCCGAGAAAAATACGACCTGTGGCCCCTTTACTACGCTTTTGTTCTTGATTGCAAAAAGAGTTTCCAGCATTTCATTTATTCATATCTAAATCTGATGGTCCCAACTTTCGTGACAACTTTAACCTAGTAATTCGGGGCTATCAGGCAATCAACTGGTCCCACCCAGATTCGACCGTTGCGCCCAACGTTTGAATCTCCAGCCATTACCAGTCGACTGCCCCTGGGGCAGTCGACTGGTCCTTCCCTAAGCCTATGGTTATACTTCCCGAGTACATTTCTCTCCGCACTCGAACCCTCCCGGCTTAGTTCCCGAGTACAAACACTCACACTCGGACCCTTACAACCTGGTTGAGTCTTCAATCAACAGTCTCGATCTATTGCCTTCACGCCCTCTTCATCTTCAGCTCTCGTCCCTCAGATGCGCACGCAAGCCCTCGGCTTGCCTCTATGCCATCCTTCACGCATGCCTCGAAGTCCGCATCCCTCGGCTCATCGTCTCTGCTTCAGCAGCCTCGATCCGTCGCCTTCAAGCCCTCTTCGACTTTGGCCCACGTCCCTCGGATACACACAAAAGCACGCGGCTTGCCTCCATGCTATCCTTCACGTATGCCTCGAAGTCCGCTTCCATCGGCTCATCATACATGCTCTGTCCATAGTCCCTCGGATGCGCACGCAAGCTCACGGCTTGCCTCCATGCCACCCTTCACCTGAAGACATCCAACCAAGTCTATGTGTACCTGCAAACTTGCACACTCACATACACATATTAGACCAACAATAAACCCCTAACTTAACCATATTGACACACACATCAAAACCATGATCTTCTCGATCATACTTGGGTCGATTGCCCCAACATCATCTACATATAAGCACAATATGACAAAGTCATCTTCTGTGGCTTTCATGTAAACACATTTATCATATTCATTGATTTTGAATCCACCTTCTCGCATGACATTATCAAATTTCTCATGTCACTGCTTTAGAGCTTGTTTTAAGCCGTATAAAGACTTCACCAATTTGGAAACCTGGTTATTCTGTCCTAGCACAGAAAATCCCTCAAGTTGCTCCATGTAAATTTCCTCTTCTAAATCTCCATTTAGAAAGACCGTCTTTACATCCATCTGATGTATTTCCAAGTTCTATAGAACAACAATAGTCAACAACACTCTAATGGAAGTTATTCTCGACACCGGAGAATACGTATCAAAGTAATCAAGACCTTTTTGTTGTCAGTAACCTTTAATTACCAACCTGGCCTTATACTTGTCAATTGTGTCATCTAATTTTATCTTCTTCTTGAAGATCCACTTGCAACCTAATGGTTTACTCCCCGGAGGAAGGCCCACAAGTTCCCAAGTGTGATTTTGCAAAATAGATTTTATCTCAGATGCAATTGCCTCCTTCCAGTGAGGTCCCTCAGAAGAGTTCACAGCTTCTGAGTAGCTTTGGGATTCACCTTCCAGTATGAAAGTGATAAAATCTGGTCCATAAGATTTTTCCACCCGAGCTCTCTTACTCCGCTGAAGCGCAACCTCAACTGGTTCATCATCCTCTTATTCTTTCTCTGGTATTTCCTTCACCCGTTTTGAGGAGCTAGCATCCTCTCGGGTCTTATATAGAAATACATGCTCAAAGAATGAGGCATTTCTTGATTCTATTATCGAGTTCTTGTGTATATCCGGTAATTGTGACTCATAAACATAAAATCGATACGCACTGCTATTGTGTGCATATCTGATAAATATGCAATCAATAGTTTTTGGTTCTATCTTAATCTTCTTCGGATCAGACACCAAAACTTTTGCAAGACACCCCCACACTCGCAAATATTTGTAGGATGATCGTCTTCCATTCCATAACTCATAATGACTCTTATCTATTTTCTTCCGAGGGACCTTATTTAAAAGGTAATTAGTTGTTAACATAACTTCCCCTCACATGGAGTATGGTGAAGGATCGGGTTGGTCCGGCTAGAGGGGGGTGAATAGACGGTTAAGAAATAAAACAAGAGGGCACTCGTCTTTAAGAAAAACTTGGTTGCAACTTGGTCGTTGCTTCCAAGACGGTTAACGCTCAATCAGAAAATCTCCTTGTGGCGGAGAAGCCTTACAACTGAAGCACACTTAGACTTAAAGAAATTACAGAAAGAATTGAATTCTAAAGCAAACCTCTAAGTCTATTTATAGCCTAAGCGAATGAATCTGGATTGTTGATTGTTGATCACTTTTCTCTTGGCCGTTGATCCATGGATGTAATCTGGATGGTTGATCTTAGATGGGATTAAACTGCATCCATTGGATTTGATTAAAGGATAATGTAACATTATCCTTTAAGTTTTAATTATTTTAATTAAAACTTTATCTCGCTCGAGTATGTTGTGGGAATCTCCATATCGATGTTGTAAACTATAAGTAGCAATAGCGCTAACAATTAATTGCCATCGCCTTTCATCCCAATTGGTAATTGGGTTCGATCCTCTTTGGCACTAAATATCTTTTTCGTTTCTTTTGGGCGCTTGGACTATCTTTTTGATTCTTCGTCTTCTGGGTGATTTCCGGCCAACCGAAATTAGGCTCACCCGAACCCGACTCCGGCCTTTCGCCCCTCGAGCGTCCTTCCTCCTGGCTTCTCGTTCCTCGGACACCGCGCACGTCCTTCTCGCTCCACCGGTGTACTCTTCCGCAGCTTCCGCGTCCCTCGGATTGTACTGAGCCCGTCGGCTCACTTCCCCGCGCAATCCTTCTCGTCCACTGCGTCTTACGCTCGACTTCCTCCGTACCTAAGTTCCTGCACACTTAGCAGAGGGATTAAAACCAACAGGACCTAACCTAATTTGGTTGATCGCATCAAAACCAACCGGGGCACCAACAATCTCCCCCTTTTTGATGTGCATCAACCCAAGTTTAGTTAGGGATAAACCAAAAAATAAGGAATTTAGTAAAACTAAATTAAGCAGTTAAGCATGGGAAAAAATTTTGACATGCAAAACTATCATCTCCCCCTGAACTTCAGGCTACTCTCCCCCTGAACTTCAGGCTACTCTCCCCCTTTGATCACAGCAAAAATAGGGAAAGAAACTAGGGAAAGGAAAAGTATTAATATCAAACACCTTTTGATTTAGTAATTCGAAATTTAATTTTTAAAATTCTAAAATTGACTTATAAAATTAAAAAAAAACATTTGACAGACTCAACATCTGATGTAAAGATTCTAAAAATTTGGATCTGGTCAAAATATCCTTCTATCGATTTTTTTTTAAATAAAAATTTGATTTTAGTAAAATATTTATAGAAAATTGAAATATCAATTAACAAATCTGAAATATTTTGTATACAACGATGATAGGTATATGGGGTTGTAAAAAAAAATTTTAATCTTAAATTCGATCAACAAGTCTAAAAATAAATTAAAACCCAACAGAATAGAATTTTTGAAGAAAAAATATTTAAAAATTCAAAATTGCTTCAAATATTCGAATAAAAATTTTATTAAATTCTTTTAATTATATCTAAATCATGGAAAAATCAGATCTGAGAAAATAACTTTGTTTTCTATTTTTAATATTTAAGATTTGAATTTTGAACATAAAATCATGAAAATTCGAAACGTGTTAAAAAAAAATTCTTCGTATATAGACAACAAGATTATGCATTTGGAAAAGTTAGAGATACAATTTTTATTTAGTAACAATTAATCAAACTAAATTTCCTAATATAAAAAAAATGTCAGATAATAAGCGCATATGTAATAGAAAGAAAAATAATCAACTTAAAATAGACTTTGGAACCCAAAATAAGTTCCTATCTACAGGGTTAATTAAAAATCTAGGAGGAATATAGTTCTTGGTCACTTTTCTAAGTTGACCCCTGTGATTTTTAACATACCAATTCAGATTTTCAGGATAAAAATTCTTTTTAGTTCTTAAACATGCAATATCATTTTCTAATTTTTCTACTAAATTTTTTAAATTTTCATTCTCTATTTTCAGTTGGTCAGATAGATCAGATGAGCATGGAGTGACTAATTTTTCTTTTAATTCAGAGTTTGCTATTTTTAATTTATTCATCGACTTTAGCATAGATTTTAGTATAGAGTAAATTCGAGCAGGTGGAAGTAAGCATACCTCACTTACCGGGTCAGTTTCGAAGTTAGGGATTTCCCCTTCGTTGCTACTTTCTTCCGAGGTACTTTCTTCATCTTCATCTTGGTGACTTGCCATCAGTGCAAGTCCAACGAATTCTTCGGCTTCCGATTCATCTGACGAAGTCTTGTCCCAGGTAGCTTTCAGTGCCTTTTTCTTCTTTGGCTGATTCTTGAGTTTGGGGCACTGATCTTTCAGGTGTCCCTCCTCGTTGCTGTTGTAACATCGGATCGTACGTTTCTTCTTTCTCTGCACATTTTTAGAGCGATTAGTATTAATGAATTTATACAACTTTCTTACCGCTAGTGCTGTTTCTTCATCGTCTGTTGAAGATTCTTCGTCGAGTTGGATCTTCCTTGTGTTCAGTGCGACGTTGTCTGCTTTTCTGTTCTTTTCTACAAAACGAGATTCATGAAGTTCTAGAATAGAAAATAACTGTTCTAACGTACTTACCTCTAAATCTTTTGAAATATAATATGCGTCGATTATCGAGGTCCATTCCGGGGTTCTCGGAAATGCGTTTAGCGCATACCTTTGTGCATCGCGGTTGGTCACCGTTTCTCCGAGATTTTCGAGGCTTGTGATTAGTTCTTTTACCTTAGCATGCAATCTCGCCACAGATTCTCCATTTTCTATCCGGAGATTTGTTAGTCGGTTTCGAAGAACATCTCGTCGCGCCAGCTTTGCGTCCGAGGTGCCTTCGTGCAGTTCGAGAAACTTTTCCCAAAGTTCCTTCGCCGATTCGTACTTACCAATCCGGTTGACATCTTGCTCTGGGAGGACGGTCAGCAGATGGAATTCTGCCTTTCCGTTAGCAACTGCGTCTACTTGCTCCTTCTTATTCCAGGAGTCAGGATCCTTGATCTTTCCTTCATTATCTTTTGGAGCTGCATAGCCATTTTTCATAATAATTAATAACTCATAATCAGTAACAAAAAATACCTGCATCTTCCATTTCCATGCCGTGAACTCCCCCTCAAACTTAGGCGGGTATATCACTGGTCCAACCATCTTCTTGAGATTTGCTGCAGTTGGCGGTTAGTCCTTCTGCGGCAACCTGGCTCTGATACCAATTGAAGGATCGGGTTGGTCCGGCTAGAGGGGGGTGAATAGACGGTTAAGAAATAAAACAAGAGGGCACTCGTCTTTAAGAAAAACTTGGTTGCAACTTGGTCGTTGCTTCCAAGACGGTTAACGCTCAATCAGAAAATCTCCTTGTGGCGGAGAAGCCTTACAACTGAAGCACACTTAGACTTAAAGAAATTACAGAAAGAATTGAATTCTAAAGCAAACCTCTAAGTCTATTTATAGTCTAAGCGAATGAATCTGGATTGTTGATTGTTGATCACTTTTCTCTTGGCCGTTGATCCATGGATGTAATCTGGATGGTTGATCTTAGATGGGATTAAACTGCATCCATTGGATTTGATTAAAGGATAATGTAACATTATCCTTTAAGTTTTAATTATTTTAATTAAAACTTTATCTCGCTCGAGTATGTTGTGGGAATCTCTATATCGATGTTGTAAACTATAAGTAGCAATAGCGCCATTAATTAATTGCCATCGCCCTTCATCCCAATTGGTAAGTGGGTTAGTTTGTTTGGTAGAGGGCTTGGGTTCGATCCTCTTTGGCACCAAATATCTTTTTCGTTTCTTTTGGGCGCTTGGACTATCTTTTTGATTCTTCGTCTTCTGGGTGATTTCCGGCCAACCGAAGTTAGGCTCACCCGAACCCGACTCCAGCCTTTCGCCCCTCGAGCGTCCTTCCTCCTGGCTTCTCGTTCCTCGGACACCGCGCACGTCCTTCTCGCTCCACCGGTGTACTCTTCCGCAGCTTCCGCGTCCCTCAGATTGTACTGAGCCCGTCGGCTCACTTCCCCGCGCAATCCTTCTCGTCCACTGCGTCTTACGCTCGACTTCCTCCGTACCTAAGTTCCTGCACACTTAGCAGAGGGATTAAAACCAACAGGACCTAACCTAACTTGGTTGATCGCATCAAAACCAACCGGGGCACCAACATATGGCAGTCCAGAGCTCAATAGAAGAGCATTCATCATCTCCTTAAGAGTTCGATTCTTTCTCTCAGCAACTCCATTTTGCTGAGGGGTATAAGGAGCTGTTGTTTCGTGTCTGATCTCATGTTCAGCACACAACTCAACGAATGGTGATACATATTCACCTCCTCGGTCGCTTCGAACCACCTTAATCTTCTTATTAAGTTGGTTTTCAACCTCATTCTTGTAGAGAACAAATTTCTTTATAGCTTCATCCTTGCTTTTGAGAAGATACACATAACAGTATTTTGTGTTATCATCAACAAAAGTAATGAAGTACTGATTCCCACCACGTGTCGGTGTACCTTTAAGGTCACATACGTCGGTGTGAATTAGGCCGAGTGGTTTGTTGCTTCTTTCAACGTGTTGAAAGGATGACCTTGTCAACTTCGCTTCAACACAAGTCTCATACTTGTGTTTTGGGTCAAGGTGGAATGTCAGTATACTTTGCATGTTTATTAATTTACGAACCACATCGTAATTCACATGTCCTAGTCTACCATGCCATAAAAAGAAGACTCAAGCATATAAATGGAAGAGCTCTCAATTTTATTTATCTTAGGCCTAATAGTCATTACACTGAGCTTAAACAGCCCATCAGGTACATAGCCCTTTCCCACAAATATTTCCTTTTTCGACAGTACAACTCTATCGGACTCAAACACAATGCAAAAGTCATGCTTGCTTAATAATGAACCGGACACTTGATTCTTTCGAATCTCCGGAACATACAACACATTGGTTAGAGTGAGGTGCTTGCCCGAGGTCATCTTCAGCACCACTTTCCCTTGGCCCATGATGTCTGAGGTTGTCGAGTTCCCCATGAGCAGCTTCTCTCCACTAATTTCTTCAAAATTGTGGAGCAGTTCCTTATTGCAGCACACATGTCTAGTGGCTCCAGTATCGATCCACCATTGTCGCGGGTTTGAACCCACCAGGTTCAATTCAGAGACCACGGCACAAAGGTCTTCCATTTCTGGTCCCTCGTTCAGGTTGGCCTCCTGCTTCTTCTTCGGTTTCTTGCATTCCGAAGATTTGTGGCCAACTCGGCCACAGTTATAGCACTTCCCAGAGAACTTCTTGGTGATGCCTCCTCTGGGTCCCAGCTTGGAAGATTTGAAATTCTTCCGTTTCGAGCTTTGTCCGTGCTCGACCACGTTGGCTTTTACAGTAGCCTGAAATAACATATTTTTCTCTAAACCCTTATTGTCTTCTTCGATGCGAAGTCTAACAACGAGTTCCTCCACATTCATCTCCTTCCACTTGTGCTTCAGGTAGTTCTTGAAATCCTTCCAACCGGGAGGCAACTTCTCAATGATGGCTGCTACCTAGAAGGTTTCACTCAGAACCATACCTTCTGAGTGGATCTCATATAGGATCACCTGAAACTCCTGGACTTGGCTAATCACTGTCTTGGAGTCAACCATCTTGTAGTCCGGGAATTGACCTACAATGAATTTCTTGGCACCTGCATCCTTCGTCTTGTATTTCTTGTTCAAGGACTCCCACAGCTCCTTAGTCGTTCTCTTCGTGTTGTACACAGCATACAACGAGTCGGCCAGACAGTTGAGGATGTAGTTTCAACATACGTACTCAGAATGAGTCCAAGCCTCCACATCAGCAACCTCAACATGCTTGGGAGGGTCCTCGGTCAAGAATCGAGCCAGATTGAGTGTGGTCAGGTAGAAGAGCATCTTTTGCTGCGACCTCTTGAAGTTCAACGCAGTGAACTTCTCTGGTTTTTCCCCATGGTTGATCGGGGCATTCCCAATCGGGGCGGAGGGGGCCTGGTGATGAGTCTGTTTCACCTTAACACTTTCCATGGCCATCTCAACAAAAACGAAATTTGTTTCAAGATTGTTGGAGGAAATGCTCTCTTTTTTTAGAGTGAACAAGATATAAATTGGAATACACAATTTTCAATTTATCTGTTGAGTGGCCCGAGCTGTCTTTTATGCCTCTTTTTTTGAAGAATTCTCGAGCTGGAATTTCCGAGCAGAATCTCCCGATAAGTATCTCCCGAGCTCCCGAGCAGTAGTCGAACGTCACCCGACCAAGAAGTTGCTGAGGTCTGCGCAGCGCAGTTTTCTTGAAACAGATTTATCCTCCTCCGACGGTGCTTCGATTCTCCGATGGGCATCTGTCTCTCAGGATACAATAGCGGGACCACGGGTACAACGAAGCACTTGTTGCTCGTGGCGAACTGAGGAAGTACCCAATCGCTATCAAGGGAGGTCGGAAAGGAGGTGGAAGATAATTTCTTCTCTCTATATCTATTTTGCTCTCGGTCACCTTCGCAGTAATCAAAATGTCCGAGGGTTACTGATTTTGCATTAAATTTTGCAAAAAAATAAAATTTGGTTCATCTACTTGGACAAATTTTGCCTAGACCGGTCGGACATTCGACGCGTGCAAGTCGTGCACGCACACGAGTTCACTTGGTTCAGTACAAATTTGGGCTCTAGATTTGCATCCCCTGCGCACTCACGCATGAGAGAGAGTCTCTCCACTTGCATTTGTTCACAACTAATATACTTGTGAAACAATATAAAACAACAATTATGCCTTAAAACTCCCAATGTGGGACTAAAGCCCTACTCACAATGGAGTCTCTTTATCCTCCACCTCCCTTTCCATTCACTAGAAACTCTTAATGTGGGATTAAAGTTCCACTCACTAAGGAGTTTCTTTCCTTCACACCTCCCTTTTCATTCAGATGATATCCAACAGAAAGAAAGTGAAAAATTAAAATGTTAGTTAGAGAGAATTTTTTTTTTTAGAGAAGAGTTGTCTCCATTCACAAGGAGAAAATCAATCGTACCTAAGTTTATCTTCGTTGGTCATTATATAGTTGGCAAGAAGGAATCTCTATCTTGAACAGTATGTGTTTGCCGACCTTTTCTCGAGTTGTTAGCTCTGATAGGATATTAGGGAACCGTTGTTATCCTCACCAAGCTATTGGATAACAACTGTTGGACAGAATTCCTTAGAATGGTAAATGAATTAATGGTCGTAGACAACTTTGATGTTTAATTTAATAAAAATATATTTCTGTATACATAAAAAAAAATCAATTAAATAAATAAATTCGAATAACTCGTTAAAATAAATAAACAAACATGAATAATTATGTGTCCAATTTATTAATATTAGTCAACAATATTTATTAATGATATTCGTAAATCATATTCATTAATATTAAATAATAATAAATAAATAAAATGAATAAATAAATTTGAATTGTCAAATTCAATAAACAGTCAAATAAATAAAAAATTTAAACAATAAAATAAGTTTGAATTGAAAATTTAATAACATTTAAACGAATCAAGTTCAAATCAAACTTAATTGATGACATCTAAATAAACAAAACTTAAGTCAAGTTTGAATCAAATTCGAGTTCGTAAAAAATAAATCAAGTAAAATTTGAATAATCATTTCAAAAGCTTGATTTATTTTAAGCTCGACTTAGCTCAATTACATTATTATCAAACAAGTTTGAACACTCAAATTTGGCTCAATTTAGCTTGTTTATAACCCTAAAATTCCTAATGTGAGACCACGTGTTTGCTAGCTTTTCTCCCTATCGGGCTATTAGGGGGACAACTGTTGCGGAATCTCCACGTGGACAATGTATGTAAACTAGATAATTTAACAAAAATTGAGATCAAGCATTACATTGTCCAATCGCTATTGAGCCTAAATGGGTTGTTACCACATGCACATTAAGTGCTGGGGGAAGTTGGATGCTCGGGAACCTCCCCCATAATGCTTGGAGACCACGAGTAGAGCCCTGCATAAGCTTGCTCGGACTATAGCCGAGAGGTCCAACTAATGGTTATGTTAATTTTACTTGTTCATCACATTTATTTTAAATTCCTAAATAAAAAAAAGGACTTTTAGCCTGGAGATCCATTCGGAGGCCATTTTTAATCCAGGCGCACTACAATTCCTGGATTTGCCATTATTGGAGAAGTCAACTATCCTGAAAAATTAGGTGCTCGAGGAAACCAATTTGAAGACTAATCTTTAGGGTGCATTTGATTGGTAGTTATATTTGATAATCTTGGTTATCCATCCAAGGTTATCAACGAAAACCTTATTTGGTTTCGATAATGAGCGATTCCCAAGTAATGATCGATGCCCAATACGTCAGCAAAAGGGTCATGCAACCAGGAATCGGAAAACTTTAGGAGGGGGCGTTTGGTTTGTTCCATTTTCCATTTTCATTTTCCAGAAAATCGCATTTTCTAGTTTTCTGGAAAATGACTTTTTTTCATTCTCCAGTTTTCCAGAAAATGCTATATTTTTTTCTGGAAAATAAAATTGGAAAATGCAAACCAAACATGTTTTCCAGAAAACCACATTTTCTACAGAAAATGAAAATGAAAAATAGACTGGAAAATGCAAACCAAACGCCCCCTAAGGTTTTTCTTGATTCCGGGGTTATGCAATTTTTTTCTAAAATTATCCTTCAATATTTACATTTAAGACGAAAATAACCGTTATAATTTATTAACTTTCGAAAGCGTTATTCACGAACGACGATTGACAACGACGGTCGCCACCGCTGGCGGCCGGCGACCACCGCCGGCGGCCGGCGACCACCGCCGGCGGCCGGCGACCACCGCCGGCGGCCGGCGACCACCGCCGGCGGCCGGCGACCGGCGGCCACCGGCCGGCGGCCACCGGCGGCCAGCGACAACCGCCGGCGGCCGGCGACCGGCGACAGGCGACAACCGCCGGCGGCCGGCGACCGGCGACAGGCGACAACCGCCGGCGGCCGGCGACCGGCGACCACCGCTGGCGGCCGGCGACGACCGGCGACCGACGACCGACGACCGGCGACGGCCAGCGATCGGCGACCGACGACCAGCGACGGCCGGTGATCGGCGACTGGCGACGGCCGGCGATCGACGACCGGCGACCGACGACGGCCGACGATCGACGACCGACGACCGGTGACGGCCGACGATCGATGACCGGCGACGGCCGGCGACGACCTGCGATCGGCCGGCGACGACCGGCGATCGGCCGGCGACGACCGGCGATCGTCCGGCGACGACCGACGATCGGCCGGCGATCGGCGACCGACGACTGACGACGGTCGGCGGCGCAACCAGTGACCGACGACCACCGTCAACGACCGACGACCAACAACTAAATTAAAATATTTTTTGTTTTATATTTTAATTATATTTTTAATATATTAAATAGAAAAAATGAATAAATTTAATTTAAATTTTAATAAAATTATCTAAACAAATTCTAAAGGGTAATATGGTAAAATATTATATTAGGTTATAGACTATTACCTCTAAACAAACAAGATTTTATTTGATTACCTAAGTTTGAACCAAACAACTTCAGGTTATCTTTCATTCCCCATTACCTTGGTTATGTGATTACTTGGTAATCACATTACCAAGGTTATATACGATAATTTGAACCAAACGTACCTTTAGTGTTCAAGAATGTATATCCGGAGATGAATTTGGTGACTCTTTAGTGTTCGGGGATGTCAACTATTCAATAATCGAGTCTGACCAATCAACAAGTGAAATCGACCACTCGGGAACAAACCCGATATCATCTCTCTTTCACACACACACACACACATACAAACACACACACACACAAGTCCGTGCTAAAATTTTTAAATTTTAAACTCTCTTACCACCTTAACTTAAAAGTTCATGCTCTCGAACTCTCAAACTCAAAATCATGGGCGATTTACCCCACTTAGTTAAACAAATATTTACTAAAAGGCATTTTTATTTTCTAAAATACATCTTCTACTTGTTGCTATCTCTGACACCGAGCTGACTTTGAGATTGATCAGCATAATTTGGCAACTACAAAATTATCTATAATAGCGAAATCATTGGACGAAAGTCAAGAGGACTAAGATTTAAATTTCAAATTAGATGAATATTTTAAAAGTTGATTTGCATGAATTATATTTCAAATTTATTCAGTATATAAATCAAAGAAAAATGATTTACTTTTAATATTAATCACACGAAATTTGAACATCTAAATTATAAAAAGAATTCAAATTACAACAACACCTTTGCAATTGAAGGATCCACTTTCACTCGTCACACGAACCATGTCATAGATCCTTCGCCGTTGGTCGCAACGATCGACTCGACAATTTGTTTGCCCCGCACATGCAGCCAATCAGTGGCACCAGAGCCACTGTAGAATATTCTCCATGTTGTTGACCGGGCCACACCATATGAACAATCGAAGCCCGACAAAAATTGTCGTTACAATCGGTACGTATATGCCTTAGCTTAATTTCGTTGGCACCTCGTGGAAGGCGCCACCTTTATGCTCTACTCCAGTCTGCAAAAGTAGCCCCCGGAGACAGAGTTGTCCCTCGCAATCTACTTACTTGGCTCGCTAAACCATCGCCCTTTTAACGTGTCTCCCGAAACAAAGCAGAGGCAACGAGACGTCACCGATCGGCGAGCAGAGCAGAGCAGAGCCAAACCCGTCGTCGCCTCAAATCCGATCGCTGGAGCAGCTGCTGTCAGATATTCTCTGTGTTCCCCTTGTCTTGTCTCCTCCCCGGCCCGGACTCAAGAGAGAGGGGCCGAATAATTGTGCGGCAAGGCACAAAGGCTTCCAGATGGGTCCAAAAGCACTGAAGTTATTCTCTACATCCATCGCAAAGGATGACATTTTCACAGATCGCAATGCAACCCCAATCAAATCTGAACAAAAGAATCGGTGCATAAAACGTGAACAGGATGCGAGAAAAATATGTAATAAATTTTAAATATTAATAAAATGGCACGGGGAAATTAATTGCATTATGTAGGAATGTCGATTTGATCTGTTAACTAACTTCACTCGACTAACTCTTCTGATTTCTCTTTTCCGCTTTCCATCTTCTCCATTTCGTCCCGTTGACGTATTTTTCAAATAAACATAATAATGATGGGAAATACGTAATTTTGGGAAATATATTTTAATTCAAATTACATATGGTGTTTTATTGGCATCTAATTTATCTAATGCGCGTGTGAAAATTTTTCTTCTTATCATTATTCATCCTGTCACGAGGTTG
The DNA here is from genome assembly GCA_024364735.1 of Boesenbergia rotunda. NCBI lineage: Eukaryota > Viridiplantae > Streptophyta > Magnoliopsida > Zingiberales > Zingiberaceae > Boesenbergia > Boesenbergia rotunda. The sequence goes on along the minus strand of JAGFNQ010008306.1, from coordinate 26,600 downwards.
GGTAGAATTTCTAAAAGCGAGATGGTTTTCTGAGCGTCACGAGCTACTGAGGTTGGTTCTAATTTGTGAAAAAATGATCGTTAGTAAACCTATCAGGAAAGATCCCCAGTAAGGTTCTCCGACGGTCAAATCAGTATCCGCAAGAATATAGTGAAGCAAAGAAATAGTAGACGGGAGCACGATCGTGCATACCTGTGGAAGGCGGAAGGCGGAAGGAAGAGACTTATATAGCCGGGGGAGCTAACAACCCCTGTCGGTGTCAATCATCTTTCAGTACCTGCCTGAGACAGGGGTATGAGTGTTTGTCAGCTCATGGGAAGACACCGATCGGCGCCGTTTTGCCGGACCCGCAAAAGGGCAGCATGGCGCGGGGTGTTCGGGTGGTACAGTAGTACAAGTTTAGCGGAATATCTGCGATGCGTGCCATGAATGAGTGAGGTTCGCACTGACCCCCGCATCGTGGTTATACATATGATGTCCTGGAGTGGCAGTGGCATAATGAAAGACCAGTCCGGAGATCGATTGTCAACCAGCTGGCCCGAGTGATATCGGCGGGGTCGGGTGTAATATCGCCGAGACACGTTATGAGTTGGGGGGGGGGGGGTCGCGGAGCTGCATCCAATTTGAGTCTGACTAACTGGACTGTTATTTCAGAATAAGCCCAGCGCACCCGCGTAGTCTACCCTTCCTGCCAACCTCCACTTATATAGCCAGGGGAGCTAACAATCCCTGTCGGTGTCAATCATCTTTCAGTACCTGCCTGAGACAGGGGTATGAGTGTTTGTCAGCTCATGGGAAGACACCGATCGGCGCCGTTTTGCCGGACCCGCAAAAGGGCAGCATGGCGCGGGGTGTTCGGGTGGTACAGTAGTACAAGTTTAGCGGAATATCTGCGATGCGTGCCATGAATGAGTGAGGTTCGCACTGACCCCCGCATCATGGTTATACATATGATGTCCTGGAGTGGCAGTGGCGTAATGAAAGACCAGTCCGGAGATCGATTGTCAACCAGCTGGCCTGAGTGATATCGGCGGGGTCGGGTGTAATATCGCCGAGACACGTTATGAGTTGGGGGGGGGGGGTCGCGGAGCTGCATCCAATTTGAGTCTGACTAACTGGACTGTTATTTCAGAATAAGCCCAGCGCACCCGCGTAGTCTACCCTTCCTGCCAACCTCCACCGACTGCTCCGAGCTAGTCGCCCAATCGGCAGGTCAGCGTCCCTTCAGCCGCCTCATCCGCCCTGGTCTCGATTCAAGCCGATTCATATCTTTCCCATTAATTATCGCATTAAATGGCGAGGCTACGTGTCCACTGGCTGTTGGTTCCTCGAGCGACGAAGCGTCTGTCGTCGGGCTCAGCGAATGACTGGTGCGCGCATGCCATGCCGAGCCTCGGGAATTACCGCGAGTTTGATCGGACGACCCAGATTCTTTCCCGTCTTTTGCCTGGATTTCCATCAAACAGTTGGGGCTAACAACTCGGCCCTATATATAGGCTCTTACTCCGCAGTTCTTACCATCGCTTTTTACTCCTGACGCCGAACTGCTGCCGCTGCTCACTCTGCTAGGGTTCCGGCAACTCTCATCAACATTTGTCCTCCGATCATCTTCTCCGGCGAACCTTTTGTCACTTGGTTAGTTCTTTTCCTCAGTCGGTCCGTTCCTTTTTTCCTTAGCCAGATGGATTCTCCATCCTCCTCCTCGAACCCTTGGTACACTACCATGGTGTCCAAGCTCCATCACCATGACCTTGACCAGATCCGCCCCGACTACCATATCCTGAATAACTTTCGCCTTCGTTTGCCCGACCCGACTGATCGTCCCGAGACCTCCCCTCCTGGTTACCTAACTATCTCCCGCAACCATCTCCAGGCCGGGCTTCGCTTCCCAATCCACCCATACATTTCCTCCCTTTGTCGTTTCTTCCAAATTCCCTTATCTCAACTTGCCCCGAATGTCATCCGTCTGATGTGCGGCTCGGTGGTTATCTTTACTCTGTATAAGATCCCCCTCGAGCCTGAGTTTTTCTATTACTTCTTTTACCCCAAGAAATAAGAGTCGGGCGACTTCTTCTTCCAAGCCCGAGCCAAGACTTCCTTCCTTTCAAAACTTCCCACTTCCCATAAGGGCTGGAAGGAACGCTATTTCTTCATCAAGCTTATCCCAACCCCGAGCGGGCCAACCCAATGGATATCCGGCCTTCCTCCTTCTCCTCCTCACCCCAAGGATTATCGCTTTCTCCCCTCCTATCAGTCGGCCCTCTCCAAACTCGGGGGCGGACACTTTCATGGTGTCAAATCTGTTGAGCGAAGACATTTTGTTCGTGTTTGGGCTCAGCCAAGCACCGGTCCGCCGACCTCCGTCACTAGGTAAGTTCAATACTCTGTCTTTCGAATATTTATAGCTAACTAAACCCCTGTTTTATTGCAGCGAATATGATGCTGGCATCCACATTGGAGGTTCGGCCTGGACGACGCCGAACTCGACTCTCGGGTCGGTGAACAGCTGGCCCATCGGGAGGCAGCTCCCCCTACGGTTTCTCCCCCCGATGCATCTTCCCCGGGCCATAGGGCGGCACCAATCTCTGACCCCGTGCCCATAGACGTGGATGATCAGCCATTGGTCACCCGGCGCCGAAGCGAGTGACTAGCTGGCTCAAAGTCCGCACCTCCTGCCGTCCCTGCAGTCGGACCTTCTGCCAGCTCTAGGCCAAAGAAAAAGAAGAAGAAGGCAGCGACCCCTTCTCCAGCGGCCTCTTCCCTTGCGGCCCCTGCTCCAGTAGCCCCTGCTCCTGTGGTTCCATCTCCAGCGGCCCCGTCTACAGTGGCCCCTGCTCCGACTCCGCCCTCAACTCTAACCCGGGCCGGCTCCCTGGAAGCTCGGATCGAAAGGGCTCCTTCCCCTCCTGCTGAAGGTTCGAACAATTGGCCCTTCCACTTAGTCATGTCGTCTCGGGCTGTCGATGGCGCGTGCTATGAGGTGCCCACTGCCGAACCGCCTGAGTCGGCCCGTGAGGTTCATCTATACGGTCTACTCGGCGACCACTTTTATCAAGGCCTTCGAGAGGCCAACAATCGGGGTCCGACCAGCAGAGCCAACGACTTTCTTTCGGAGGCCAGTCAGGTACGTTCGTTTCTGGTTCATGTTTTTCCTCATTTTTATTTTATCTTAAGACTAAGATCTGTTCTCTGTCTGCAGCTCTTTGGCTCGGCCTACAGCCTGACTGTTTCTTTTGTAGCCCACACCTGGGCTCGGCAGCAGGCGGAATCCCGGGCGAAGAGGTTGGAGACTCAGCTACGCCATGCGCAGCTGGTCTCCAACGAGGAGACTCTGAGTCGGTTGCGGGCCGAGAACTTGGCCCTACAAGACCGTCTAGCTGACTCGGAGGTGCGACTCACGGAGACCCATACAGAGCTAGACTCGACAAGCACGACGGCCGCCCAGGCGCAGCACCGAGCTACCGGCCTGAGTATACGAAGCACACGGTCTAGGCCTTCGAGAGCCAGGCTTGGGGTGAGCTGATCAAGGCCAAGGTGAATCTTCTGGAGGTGTCTCAGTCGGCATCCGCCCTGCGCACTGATCTGACTGCCAAGGAGCAAGAACTGACGGCCCAGGCTAAGCAAATTGAGGCTTTGGTGGCCCAGCCGACCATGTGGGACGAGGAGCTAAGAGCCAGATTGGAGAAGCTCGGTCAGCTGAAGAGTCGGCAAGCCACCTTGGAGGTGGAGCTGGAGATGGCCCAGAAGGAGCTAGAGGAACTCCGGGCCTACAAGGCGGGAGAAGCTGCTCGGTGGAACTCCCATAGGGTTGAGTACCTCAACTCTCGGGATTTCAGCGAGCAACTGTCGGGGAGGCTGCGTCCCCTGCTTAAACAGCAAATGCTCAGTACCCTTGAGCAGCTGAAGCAGGACGGGCATCTTCCGCCCGACCTCCCGGTCAGCACCGTTAAGCTGGCCGGGTTGACCCGAGGGATGGAGGAGGTCTTCCAGCCTTTTAAGTGAGGCCAGGGTCTTCTTCTTTCTTTTATTTTTCCTTTTGTAGAGGCCTAGCCTCGGTTCTGTAATGAAACCATTTTGAATGCTAAATCTCTTTTCTTCTGTTTCTATGCTTTGTCGAATGTATGTTTCACGTCTAAGCACCGATGGTTCAGGTAAAGGCTCGAACCCTTACTTCCTTTTTGTGAGGTCGGCCCGGGCGGGCCGCCGATTGAGCCGGCCCGAGGAACCCTTACATGTACTCCCCCTCGGACGGTGTTCTGCGGATTGACCTGTTGCTCGTCCATTTCGTCAGACTTAGTCTGGTTCCCCTTGTGGTAACAAACTACTAGCAGTCGAGGACCCTGCCTGGGCTCTTCGGTTGTCGGGGCGACGGTCAGGTTTTCCCGGTCTGAGTCGCGCCCAGGGGAGACTTGCCGTCCTTTGTTGGAGCAATCTATGGTATGGAGTGACCATGTGTTTTGATGTTTAGGCAAAGGGTTTAAGTTAGGTTCACCCTTGTGTTTGATATATGTATTTGAGTGTGCATGTTTGCAGGATATACATGGACTTAGCTGGACGGCTTCCGGACTGGCAAAGGATGGCATGGGGAGACAAGCCATGGGCTTGTATGCATTCGAGGAACCGTGGACAAAGCAGGGATGATGAGCCGAGGGAAGCGCACTTCGAGGCATACGCGAAGGATGACATAGGAGACGAGCCATGGGCTTGCATGCATCCGAGGGACTAGAGCCAAAGTCGAAGAAGGCTTGAAGGCAACAGGTCGAGGCTGCTGAATGAAGAGTCAGCTAAGTCGCGAGGATTTGAGTGCTGAGAGAATTGTACTCGGGAAGGAAAATCCTAGGGTTCGAGTGCTAAGAGAATTGTACTCGGGAAGGGAAACCTTAGGTAGCAGTCGACTGATGCTTGGATCAGTCGACTGATAAAATGCACAGAAAGATCTGTCGACTGATCCTAGGATCAGTCGACTGATGGCGGTAGGAATTCGAACGTTGGGCTGTATCGTTCGAATCCAAGTTGGACCAGTCGACTGGTGCTTGGACCAGTCGACTGGTAACTGTAGGATCGATGCACATGAGAGGGGGGGTGAATCACGTGACTTTTTAAAAAATTAGAGCGCTTTAAAAAGAGTGCACAGCGGAAAAAATAAAACACGAACGAAAAACCAATACAAACGACACAGGTAGTTTTACTTCGTTCGGAGCCTTCGGCGACTCCTACTCGAAGGCCCAGGTCCCTCGGACCTTTCCGTTGGGCAATCCACTAAAACTCTCTACCGGTAAACCCCGATAGAGTAGGCGAGTACAAAAGAATTGAAAGTGTGACAACCCCACACTTTCAAGTAATTAAATGCAAGAAATAAAAATTGCATTACCCAACAACTTAGAAGATCTCCTAGATGAGCTCAGATGTTGGGGTTGAAGTTCCGGCAGCGATCAAACGTGAACACGGCGTAGCTTGGACCGCAGCAGGAGAGTTTGGAAGAGAGAGCACTTGAAAAGCTTTTTTTTCAGAAAAATATTTCGATCTTCCTTCAAGCTCTACAACAAGGCTTTTTATAGAGGGGCTCTCGAGCTTTTTGGGTCTCATCCAGATCCTATTCACGTGTGCTCCTTATCCAATATTTGAATCAGATTTTATCCTCACGTGGCTTCACAAGTTTTAGCAATTAAAAATTAATTCAAAGGAGACTTTGTTTCTATCCTCATGTTTCACCGAAAAATATGAATTAATAAACAATTAAATAAGATGTAACAAAATGGATAGGAATTAATTTAACAAGAAGTGAACAAGTTTTAGCAAATTAAAAATTAATTCAAAGGAGATTTGTTTCTATCCTCATGCTTCACCGAACAAAGCATGAATTAATAAACAATTAAATAAGATGTAACTAAGTAATTAAACAAAATGGATAGGACTTACTTTACACAAGAAGTGTTTTGTAGCTTAGTCCATATATCAAACAAACCCTGTAAGATAATGTTATCAAATATATTGGAGTAAAATATATTCATAGTTAATTAGACCCTGTCTCCTAGACCAGGATCTAACCAGGCCTCAACTTAGATCACCCAAATGGGTCTAAATTGGACCGCGCCTAAAGTCCCATAAATGGACTCGTCCTCACTGGTTCGCTCCTCCAGTGACTTACCTCACTTACCCTTTGTGCAGCTTTACTTGACTTCTTGACCCACCAGGACTTCCTGCCAAGGCTCAACCACCCTGGTCTTCCTGCCAAGTCTCAACCAACTTGGTCTTCAGCCAGTTGTCAGGTCCCGCGGACCCAACTGGACTTCCCGCCAGGACTCAACCATCCTGGACTTCAGCCTGGTGTCTGGTCCTAAGTCTTTCAACCCTGCACACTTAGTAAAGAGGTTAAAAACCAACAACCCTAACTTTAACCACTTTGTCATACATCAAAACCCGAGTTTGACCGTTAGTGCAAACTGCACCAACAATCTCCCCCTTTTTGATGTATTGACAACTCAGGTTAAAGTTAGAAAAAAACAGCAGATATGAACTTGCATAAACATGCAAACAATATAACACAAGCATAGGTTTGAAAGTCGCAGCACACAAGAAAGCAGGGGTAAATAAATGTGAAATAAGCATGCTGTTTGCAATTTTCTAACCCTTTTACCCTACTCTCCCCCTTTGTCATTCATCAAAAAAGATATAAGCATAACAAGTTTAAGGGAGTAGAAATATAGGCTAAGTGTTAGAAAAAAACTAGTCTTAAATCTATTAACTTAGCTTTCAAAAAAAAAAATTTCTTTCAAAAAAGATTTTTTTTTAGAAAATATAATATCAATCTTAATCAAAAAAATATTTTTAGGGATTAGCTGGAACTCCCTCTCAATCTTTATCAACTTTTATCAAAATTTTCAAATGTGTTTTGTCAAAAATGACATTTTGAAAAAGTATTTTGACCTCTGCTCCCCCTGGACCAAGTAATGATTGTGGTCCCTTTTCATGTGTCTAACCCTAGTTACTGACTAACTATCTAGATGATAGTAGTGTTCACTGGGTTAGTCAAGTCAAGTAATAATGTCTAGCTCAGATTTTAGTGCAAGACTACTTGACTTGATCACTGTAATGTTGGTATTTTACGCCCAGACTTACTGTGATGCACTGACTTAAGCATTCGGAAGTCCAGGCAGTATCTTATGCATCTCACAACCGTTCTATGTTTTTGCAAACACAAACAAGTTAATCTTAATGTGTTTTGTGAGATGCGGCTACCTAAATCTATAGGTTCATGCAATTCTAGGGGTCAAGCTTAGGCTAAGTCTGCCAGTTTTGAAAATCAAATTTTGAAAGACAATAAAGTTCTTGAAAAACAAGTTTGAAAAGTCCGTGTTTAAGTTAAATTTTGAAAGACAATAAACTTTTGAAAAACAAGTTTGAAAAATCCATGTTTTTAAACTCACAAGCTTAATTAGTTAAACCAAAAGTTAACTTAAGCTTATCAGGTCAGTCCTAGTCTATAACACACATTCCTATTAACCTTCTTAAGTTGCTAAATTCAGATTCAGGAAGTGGTTTGGTAAATATATCAGCTAGGTTAGACTTAGATTCAACATGGTTAAGTTCAATTTCTCCTTTATTTACATGATCTCTGACAAAATGGTGTTTGATTTCTATATGTTTGGTCCTAGAGTGGTGGATTGGGTTTTTGGTTAAATTGATTGAACTTAGGTTATCTATAAAAATTTTGACTTGTTTAAAATCTAAGTGAAGGTCCTTTAGGGTATGCATCATCCAGAGTAGTTGGGCTACACACTCACCCATAGCTATGTACTCAGCTTCAGTGGTGGATAGGGCAACACAGTGTTGTTTTCTACTAAACCAACTAACTAGTGAGGGTCCTAGAAGTTGGCATCCACCACTGGTACTTTTTCTGTCTAATTTACAGCCAGCATAGTCTGAGTCAGAATATCCAATAAGCTCAAACTGGGCTGTTCTAGGGTACCAAATTCCTAATCTTTCTGTTCCTTTAAGGTACCTAAATATTCTTTTAACTAGGGTTAGGTGTGACTCTTTAGCACATGTTTGATACCTAGCACACATACTAACTGCAAAAAGAATATCAGGTCGACTTGCAGTTAAGTAAAGTAGGCTTCCTATAGCACTTCTATAGTACTTAAGGTCAACAGGTTTGCCTTTTGGGTCACTATCCATAGTTTGATTGATAGCCATTGGTGTCTTAATCTCTTTTGTATTATCCATTCCAAATTTTCTAAGTAGTTCTTTTGTGTATTTTTGTTGATAGACAAAGGTACCCTCACTGGTCTATTTTATTTGTAGTCCTAAAAAGAAAGTTAATTGACCTACTAAACTCATTTCAAATTCAGTTTCCATTATCGTTGTGAAATCTTGTAAAAAGTCTGAGTTAGTTGAGCCAAATACTATATCATCTACATATACTTGGGCTACAAAAATATCATTTTTTAGGGTTTTAACAAATAGTGTTGGGTCAATTTTGCCTTGGTTAAAACCTTTTGAAACTAAGTAGTTAGACAGTCTTTCATACCAGGCCTTAGGTGCTTGCTTAAGTCCATATAGGGCTTTCTTAAGTCTAAAGACATAGTCAGGGTGTTCTAAGCTTTCAAAACCAGGGGGTTGACCTACATAAACCTCTTCTTTAATTAGGTCATTTAGGAAGGCTGACTTAACATCCATTTGATAAAGCTTAAATCCCTTATGGGTTGCATAACTTAAGAGCATTCTAATGGATTCAAGTCTAGCTACAGGGGCATAGGTTTCATCATAATCAAGACCTTCTACTTGGCTAAACCCCTTAGCTACTAGCCTAGCCTTATTTCTTACTGTTTCACCTTGTTCATTAAGTTTATTTCAAAAAACCCATTTGGTTTCAATAAACTTTTTGTTTTTAGGTAAGGGTACTAAATCCCAGACTTGACTACGTTCAAATTGAGCTAACTCCTCTTGCATGGCAATGATCCAATCAGGGTCAAGTAAGGATTCTTCTATAGACTTAGGCTCAATTTTGGAAATCAGAGCTATCTGACTAAGATTTCTAAAGGCTGATCTAGTCTGAACCCTTAGTTCTGGATCACCTATGATTTGATCAGTTGGGTGGGCTGAGCTAACTCGAACAGATCTGGGTTGGTTAGGTTCAGTTTCAGGTGTGGGTTCAGTTAGATCATCGTTTTGGTCCTCAATTGGCCTTTCATCAGGGTTAGTACTGGATCTAGCAAAGTCAATTGGTTGGTAGGTGGTTTGATCAGAGTTATTTGGGTTAGATTTTTCATCAAATTTTACATTTGTAGTTTCTTCAATTTTTAGGGTAATTTTGTTATAAACTCTATAGGCTCTACTGGTAAGAGAATGACCTACAAAGATACCTTCCTCAACCTTAGAAAGTAAATTTTCCTAAGTGTTCTCTAGTATTTAAGATATAGACTTTACATCCAAATACTTTAAGGTATTTAATGTTAGGTTGTTTGTTATAATAGATTTCAAAGGAGGTCTTTCCTAGGTTTTTAATTATAGTTATTCTATTTTGTACATAACAAGCTGTACTAACAGCCTCAGCCCAAAGGTATTTAGGTGAGTTGTATTCATTAAGCATTGTTCTAGCTGCTTCTTGTAGTGTTCTATTTTTTTTCTACAACTCCATTTTGTTGAGGTGTTTTAGGGCAAGAGAATTCGTGATGGTAGCCATTTTCTAGACAAAATTGATTAAATTTGTGATTTTTGAATTCTCCGCCATTATCGCTCCTAAGTCTTTTGATTTTAATCCCTTCTTCATTTTCTGTTAATTTACAAAATTGAGTGAGTGTATCAAAAGTTTCATCTTTATTTTTTAAGAATTTTACCCAGGTAAATCTTGAATAGTCATCTATAATTACTAGGCAGTATAGGTTCTCATTAATTGATTTAACCCCATGTGAGTCAAATAGGTCTAGGTGAATTAATTCCAGAATTGACTTGGTTTGAGTTTGATTAGTTGGTTTGTGGGTTGACCTAGTTTGTTTTCCTTGTTGACAAGCATTACATAAGGTTGACTCAAGGTTAGATAACTTTGGTAGGCCTCTAACTAAACCATTTAGTTTAGGTAGTTTTCTGAAGTGAGTGTGTAAAAGTCTCCTATGCCAGAGCCAAGTCTCATCCTTATGGGTTAAGAGGCAGTTTTCTAAGGGACAGGTTAACTTAATTTCATAAATGTTATTGTGCCTAAGTCCTCTAAGTGTGATGTTTGGGTTGTCATTGTGTTTGATCAGACATTCATTGGATAGGAACCTAACCTTATAACCAGTGTCACACAATTGGCTAATGCTTAGTAAATTGAAGTTGAAATTTTCAACAAGTAATACATTTGTTATTATGAAATCAGACTCAAGTTCAATATTGCCTAGGCCAATTACCTTAAGTTTACCGTTGTTTCCAAAAGCAACGGTCCCTAGTCTTTTGTACTTGAGTTCTGTAAATTTGGTGGGATCCCCAGTCATGTGTCTGGAGCATCCACTGTCAATGATCCATTTGTTTTCCTACAGTTAAGTAAAAGGTTTAGACCTTAGGTTAAGTTTTTGAATTTTAAAAAAAAATTAAGAAGATTTAAAAACTTGAGTTTGAATTTTATTTTTTGAATTTGAATTTGAATTTTATTTTTTGAATTTGAATTTGAATTTTAATTTTTGAGTTTGAATTTTATTTTATTTTTTGAATTTGAATTTGAATTTTAATTTTTGAATTTGAATTTTATTTTTTTGAATTTGAATTTGAATTTTACTTTTTGAATTTTAATTTTAATTTTAATTTTTGAATTTTAATTTGAATTTTAATTTTTGAATTTGAATTTGAATTTTAATTTTTGAGTTTGAATTTTATTTTTTGAATTTTAATTTTAATTTGAATTTTTGAATTTGAATTTTATTTTTTTGAATTTGAATTTGAATTTTACTTTTTGAATTTGAATTTGAATTTGAATTTTAATTTTTTGAATTTGAATTTGAATTTAAGTTTGAAAGTTGAGTTATCAATCAATAATTTGAATTTGGTTATCCTTATTCATCTCACTCGGTCTAAGTCATCAATCAAGGGAGTCCTATGATTTTGTGAGATGATTTTGAGTTTGTTTAGAAAAGTTAACTTGACCTTGTGTTAGATCCAAGTTTAACAAGTAGTAATTTAAAAGTACACTTCAATAATTGGCTTCCAGGCTATGGCGAGGCACAGTGGCCTTCTTTGGCCGAAGCCTTATTGGAGCAACAACCATTTTCTAGGCAAAGCCGCTTAAAGAAGTTGGACTTTTAACTTACTCATTGAAAACCCTGGTATTAAATAGTACAAGAGTCAAATTAACTTTGAAGCTAGTCCTAAGTGCCCACCTGGGCAAAGGCTGATTTTGAGGTGCCAACTAGTTTGGAGCCTCCCCCTAAATTGTAGACTGGGTGTCTAGGGTCAATGTAATGGATGTCCCTTTTTGGGACATAAAATTGATTCTGATCTACTTGCTTTGTTAGATAAGCTTTCGGAACCCACGCTTTTCGTTGATTTTTGCGGGGGTGGATAAAGGAGATAAAGGATCTTTGGGTCGATCTTGATTTATATCCTATCCCAGATTTGTTGTACATGCCCTTTTGTGATCCAAGAATAAGGTCAAGGTTCTTGGATCGGGTTGTGAAAGTTGCTAGTAGATCCTTAAGTTTTAGGACTTCGCCCTTTAGGGTTGAGTTTTCAGTTTCAAGCTCAATTAATTTTTGATTTTGAGTTTGTTCAGTTAATGTTCTGGTATTAATTAATTGCTCCTTAAGGTCTTGATTTTCCTTAAGGAGCTGGTCATTTCTAGATTCAGATGCAAGCAATTTTTTATTTAAAGCAGAGATAATCTTAAAAAATTTTTGATTAACTGAATCTAAATATACCTTAGTCGAGTCGTCCGAAAAGAGTCTGATCTCTTGACTCGACTCGTATTCGGAATCTTCGTCGTGCTCTGAGTCTGACCCGGGTCCGGTTGCCATTAGTGCGAGATAGTTTGAGTTCCTTAGTGGTTCATCGTCGGAGTCGTCTGTGCTGTCGTCCCAAGTGGCTTGAAGAGCCTTCTTCTTCTTATTCTTCTTGGGTTGATTCTCCTTTTTGTAAGGGCATTCATGTTTGAAGTGTCCTTTTCTGTTGCAGCCGAAGCAGGTTATTTTACTTTTGTATTCACTGCTGGTGGGCTTCATTATCCTCTGGAGGTCCTTTCTTGAGAACTGGCTTTTCTTTTTGGCGAAGACCTTTCTTACTAGGTTGACCATTTGTTCCTCATCATCTGATTCTGAGTCTGACTCTTCTTCTGATTTTTGAATTTTCTTCTTTGACTTGTCTTCTTTTGAGGAACCTGCAAATAAGGCAAACCCTTTCTCGGCCTTGGCGTTAGTCTGTTCGTGCAGTTCTAATTCACAAAATAATTCATCTAAATTAATTTTAGAAAGGTTCCTAGAAATTTTATAAGCATCTATAATAGATGCCCATAGTGAATTTCTAGGGAACGCATTTAAAGCATACCTTATGATGTCTCTGTTTTCTTGTTTGTGCCCGATTAGGTGGAGTCCATTTAGTATGTCCTTGATCCGGGCGTGAAGTTGGCTTGCAGATTCTCCTTCCTGCATTTTTATGTTAAATAACTTATTTAAAAGTAAATCCCTTTTTGTTACCTTTGCATCAGAGGTGCCTTCATGTAGTTTAATCAGTTTGTCCCAGAGCTCTTTGGCAGATTCAGTTGGGCCGATACGGTTCAATTCCTCTTTTGTTAGTCCGCACTGGAGGGTGTTCTGCGCCTTGTACTCAGTCTGGGCCTTTCTCTTCATATCAAGGTTCCATATGTCAGGCTTCAGTGGTGCATTGTTTCCCTCGTCCATTGGTGGTTCGTAGCCAGATTGCACCGCGAACCATTGATCCATGTCTGTCTTTAGGTACACCTCCATTCTTCGTTTCCAGTAAGGGAAGTCTTCCCCATTGAAGAGTGGAGGACGGGCAGTGCTAAACCCTTCACCTTGAGTCATCTGAAATAGACCACACAAAAACTTGTCCCAAGACTAGGTCTTGGATTAGTAGTGTGGTAGGAAAAGGAGAAGAAAGAGAAAGAGCGACTCGAAATGGTGTTGCACCAAATTCGAGTAAAATCAAACGAATGAAAAAAATAATCCAAATCTAGGCAACAATACCTAATTTAGATCATGTGTAGCGAAAAATCAAAAATCGAAAAAAAGAACTGGATTTCCCCCGGCTCTTATGGTGGTTGCACCGATACAGAGCGAACCTTGCTCTGATACCACTTGTAGGATCGATGCACGTGAGAGGAGGGGTGAATCACGTGACTTTTTAAAAAATTAGAGTGCTTTAAAAAGAGTGCACAGCGGAAAAAATAAAACACGAACGAAAAACCAATACAAACGACACAGGTAGTTTTACTTCGTTCGGAGCCTTCGGCGACTCCTACTCGAAGGCCCAGATCCCTCGGACCTTTCCGTTGGGCAATCCACTAAAACTCTCTACCGGTAAACCCCAATAGAGTAGGCGAGTACAAAAGAATTGAAAGTGTGACAACCCCACACTTTCAAGTAATTAAATGCAAGAAATAAAAATTGCGTTACCCAACAACTTAGAAGATCTCCTAGATGGGCTCAGATGTTGGGGTTGAAGTTCCGGCAGCGATCAAACGTGAACACGGCGTAGCTTGGACCGCAGCAGGAGAGTTTGGAAGAGAGAGCACTTGAAAAGCTTTTTTTTTCAGAAAAATATTTCGATCTTCCTTCAAGCTCTACAACAAGGCTTTTTATAGAGGGGCTCTCGAGCTTTTTGGGTCTCATCCAGATCCTATTCACGTGTGCTTCTTATCCAATATTTGAATCAGATTTTATCCTCACGTGGCTTCACAAGTTTTAGCAATTAAAAATTAATTCAAAGGAGACTTTGTTTCTATCCTCATGCTTCACCGAAAATATGAATTAATAAACAATTAAATAAGATGTAACAAAATGGATAGGAATTAATTTAACAAGAAGTGAACAAGTTTTAGCAAATTAAAAATTAATTCAAAGGAGATTTGTTTCTATCCTCATGCTTCACCGAACAAAGCATGAATTAATAAACAATTAAATAAGATGTAACTAAGTAATTAAACAAAATGGATAGGACTTAATTTACACAAGAAGTGTTTTGTAGCTTAGTCCATATATCAAATAAACCCTGTAAGATAATGTTATCAAATATATTGGAGTAAAATATATTCATAGTTAATTAGACCCTGTCTCCTAGACCAGGATCTAACCAGGCCTCAACTTAGATCACCCAAATGGGTCTAAATTGGACCGCGCCTAAAGTCCCATAAATGGACTCGTCCTCACTGGTTCGCTCCTCCAGTGACTTACCTCACTTACCCTTTGTGCAGCTTTACTTGACTTCTTGACCCACCAGGACTTCCTGCCAAGGCTCAACCACCCTGGTCTTCCTGCCAAGTCTCAACCAACTTGGTCTTCAGCCAGTTGTCAGGTCCCGCGGACCCAACTGGACTTCCCGCCAGGACTCAACCATCCTGGACTTCAGCCTGGTGTCTGGTCCTAAGTCTTTCAACCCTGCATACTTAGTAAAGAGGTTAAAAACCAACAACCCTAACTTTAACCACTTTGTCATACATCAAAACCCGAGTTTGACCGTTAGTGCAAACTGCATCAACAGTAACGACTCTTTTCAGCTATGAGCTATATTTAAGGGAGCTCAATTTGGCTGGGAAAGGGTTGGCGAAATAAGATTGGTTAGAGCTTATTAGTAGTCTCTTAGTGCTCAGGTGTTGTCAAGAGGTTGTGACGAGGTTTCTCCACCCATAAGGAGCGATAAGAGCTAGCCGGAGGTCTTCCGCAGACTCATCCACCGACGGATTGGGATCGTCCACCTTACGGACAGCTGTGGAGTAGGAGCTTTATCTCCGAACCACGTAAATCAGTTTGTCTCTTCTAGTTGTTAGTTTTAGTTATTTGTTATTCCGCTTGCGCACTAACAACGTGTAGGAAGAGAACCGCAATCGAAGTGGGTGATCGGCTATTCACCCCCTCTAGCCGTACGTCAAGGTCCCAACAAGTGGTATCAGAGCGAGGTTCGCTCTTGTTGGAATAATCGCCAAAAGAGCAAAGGTGCTAGAGGAAGATGGATTCGAAATGTCCGCTTGGATGGGATATTCGGATCCCACCTCCATACGATCGAGATGACTTCGATTATTGGAGGAAGTGGTTGGAGACGTGGTTCCAAATGGATTGGGATCATTGGACCGCATTGGAGATTCCATTTGAAGCTCCAACGGACAAGAAGGGAAAACGCCTTCGACCTCGGTATTGGACCAATGATCAAACGGAGGAAGCGGAGGCAGATAAGGAGGTAACTAGAATTGTATTAAATTTATTACCTCCATATATTGTGTTAAATGTAGGAGAATACAAGAATGCGTATGAGCTATGAAAAAAGGTGATAGTTCTGCATGAAAATTCGACACAAGGACAAGGAGAAGAGGAGCCCAAGAAAAAAGGATCATTGGTCCAAGAGAAGGAGGAGGACCAATCGAAAGTTGAATCAAGTTCAACATCCGAAGAGAAGGAGAAAGTGGAATTATCCACATCCTCAAGTGAGAAAGAAATCGAAGAAGTCTCCACATCAAGGATTGAGGGGGAGGAAAGACCATTCTCAAGATCGGAGTAAGAAGAAGTCTCCACCTCCATCAAAGCAAAGTCAAAGGATCACATAATTTACTTTGGGTGCAATCAAAAGGGACACTACAAGGACAAGTATCTATTGGGTAAGAAAAAGGAGGTAAATCCTAAACCCGAGTCAATATTTTCGAAAATTAACATGGGTTGTAGGGAAAAGAAGGAGAAGAAGCATATAATTTGCTTCACGTGTGGTGAGTGTGGGCACTACCATACCAAGTGCCCAAAGAAAGGAGAAATCAAGAAATTGACGCACTTGAAGAAATTGGAAAAGAGAGGAGCTCAAGTTAAGGGAGAGTTTCAAAGGCAAAAGAGAAGGTAAATCCTTATTTAGAATTAAATCCAATTTCAAATTCTTATATGATCATTAAGAATAATCATTAATTTAGATATCATGATAAAAATGGGGTTAATGTTGCATATCAAAACCCTAGGGAGTTCATGCATCATGATAAAACAAGAACTTTTAGACCTAAGGACCAAGACATTAATCCCAAGAAGGGGAGACATATGCCTAGGAAGGTGGGTAGGTCTAGGAATGTCCAAGGTGGACATATTAATTCTAGGTTTAAAAACCTAGAGAGGGAAAATCAAGCTTTAAGGGCAAAACTTGATAAATTAGATAAAACCCTAGATAGATTCACTATTGGATCTAGGGGGTTTAGGTATGGTATTGAGAGGTCAAAAATCCAAAAATGATAGATCGGGTTTAGTATACCGTTTTAAGTTCTCCGATGCCAAGGAAAAGAAATATGCTAGGGTATCATATAACTATGGCAAGGAGGAGAAGTCCAAGAATGGCAAGGGAGTATCATTTAACGATAAAAAGACCTTAACTAAGGACAAGTTGTCCAAAGTTAAAGGGAAGAAATGCTTAACCAAGGACAAAGTGTCCAAAGTTAAGGAAGTTAAGGTTGTAGGCCAAGAGTCACCGGAGGTACACCGGTGTGACCTAGTGTTTGTTGAGTCACCTAAGGAGGTGGTTAAGACTAAGAGCTCAAGGGGAAGCTCTAGGAGCCAAGTTGGGACCCATAGTCTATGGATCCCAGGAGGATTTCTCTCGGAAGTCTAGATGGGTCATGGAGTGTGCCAAAGGAGTTGGAGACAGATTTGAAGTCTCAATCCTAGGGGATTGACACATTGGGTTTGAGTATCATGCATAAAATATGACATTGGGGGTCATATAGCATGGAAGATGATTTTTTATGTGTAGATATCATATAAACCAATGCTAGGGATACATTGTGGTTTGGTATGGGCAGAGACATCAAGAGGAGGTTAAAACTAGAACTTTAGGTCAAGGTTCAATTGAACCATTTAGATAATTTTAGTTTTTGTATCAATCTTTGGATTGGTGATAGATACTTTTTTTAATATATTTTTCCCAAGTAGATATGGGTACCACAAACCTCTCCACAAAATTTGGAAATTTTTGAAAATTTATGGAATTTCTGGTGCATTTTTGAAATTGGGTCAGAAATGCTGAAAATAGAATTTTTAGGGTACCAGTCAACTGGTTCAGAGGGCAGTCAACTGATATAGGCTGAAATTATTTTTCAACAATCGAAAAGTGTTGTAATGATGTAAAACAAGTGTATAATCTTATGGGGGGTTAATACTCTTTGTTTATAATCATTAGAGGTTAAAGGATTTAATAAGAGGAAAATTGTTAGAGTCCTTTTGATGTGTGGTAAAGGGGGAGAAGTGTTGAGTTTAAGTGGGAAACCAAACACGCCTTTGCAAGAAATCCTAGGTCAAGGGGGAGCTTAGGTAAAAGTGGAGCATTGTTGCTAATTTGGTGGCAAAAGGGGAACCCTGGAGAGGTTCTTAAAAAGCCTTTGTAAGACCAATGTAAGGGGAGCCTTGGAAAAGTTTTAAAAAGTCTGGTTTGGTAAAAGTCCTAAACTTATTGGGAAGGTTTAGGTGTGGGGATGCCTTGTGATAGGATCCATGCATGTTTGCATTGCATATACATTGGCGGTATAAGTCCAAGGTGAAGCTTTGGCAACGTAAGTCCAAATGGTTATTAGTATTGTATTTGCTTTTTGTTTTCCCTATCTCAAATGTATTGTCAAACATCAAAAAAGGGGAGATTGTTGGAGCAATCTATGGTCCGGAGTGACCATGTGTTTTGATGTTTGGGCAAAGAGTTTAAGTTAGGTTCATCCTTGTATTTGATATGTGTATTTGAGTGTGCAGGTTTGTAGGAAACACATGGACTTATCTGGACGGCTTCGGGACTGGTGAAAGATGACATGGGGAAACAAGCCGTGGGCTTGCATCCATCCGAGGGATCGTGGACAAAGCAGGGACGATAAGCCGAGGGAAGCACACTTCGAGGCATACGCTAAGGATGACATAGGAGACGAGCTGTGGGCTTGCATGCATCCGAGGGACTAGAGCCAAAGTCGAAGAAGGCTTGAAGGCAACAGGTCGAGGCTACTGGATGAAGAGTCAGCTAAGTCGTGAGGATTCAAGTGCTGAGAGAATTATACTCGGGAAGGAAAATCCTAGTGTTCGAGTGCTGAGAGAATTGTACTCGGGAAGAGAAACCTTAGGTGACAGTCGACTGATGCTTGGATCAGTCGACTTATGAAATGCATAGAAAGATCAGTCGACTGATCCTAGGATCAGTCGACTGATAGCGGCAGGAATTCGAACGTTTGGGCTGTAACATTCGAATCCAAGTTAAACCAGTCGACTGGTGCTTAGACTAGTCAACTGGTAACGACTCTTTTCAACTATGAGCTATATTTAAGGGAGCTCGGTTTGGCTGGTAAAGGGTTGACGAAATAAGCTTGGTTAGAACTTATTAGTAGTCTCTTAGTGCTCAGGTGTTGTCAAGAGGTTGTAGCGAGGTTTCTTCACCCACAAGGAGCGACAAGAGCTAGCCGGAGGTCTTCCGGGGACTCATCCACCGACGGATTGGGTCGTCCACCTTACAGACAGCCATGGAGTAGGAGCTTTATCTCCGAACCACGTAAATCGGTTTGTCTCTTCTAGTTGTTAGTTTTAGTTATTTGTTATTCCGCTTGCGCACTAACAACGTGTAGGATGAGAACCGCGATCGGAGTGGGTGATAATCTATTCACCCCCCTCTAGCCGTACGTCAAGGTCCCAACATCCTTGTCCTCGCGCGACAGTGGTAGGAGCCCGACTCCTGCCGATCTGTCGGCATTCTTCCGTATCGTGGGTGTGGCTGTGGCGAAACGCGCAGTAGAGCCTCCACCGGTTCAACAAACACTCTTGAGCCACTTGTTGCACCTGGCGGCGTTCCCTCTCCACTCGGTCGGCGAGTCCCCGTGGGCTGCGGATGGGTCCGCCTGACGATCTGGTCTGTGTGGGATTCAGGGGCGGCGCGGTGACTGATTCCTTTTTTCGAGCGGCCTACGCTTCCTCCACATTGATACATTTGACAACCTTTCCCAGTAGGCTGTCGAAGTCTGTTGGCGGTTTTCAGATGAGTGAGCGGAAGAAATCTCCCTCCTGCAATCCCTAGGAGAAGGCGCTGATCGGCACCTCAGGTGCGAAAATTGGCACGTCTAGTGCTACTCCATTAAATCTCTTGATGTAGGCCCGGATCGATTCCTTCGGACCCTGCTTTAGGGCGAACAGGTTGATACTTGTCTTGTGGTGCCTCCGGCTGCTGGCGAAGTGTTGGAGGAATGTCCTCTTATGCTCCCCGAAATTGGCGATCGACCTAGTGGGGAGTTGGCCGAACCATCATTAAGCGAGTCCCAAGAGCGTTGTCAAGAATGCCCCGCATTTCACCCTCTCGGGATACTGGTGCAGCAGGGTTGCACTTTCGAACTTCATAAAATGCTCCTCGGGGTCGATGGCTCCAGCGTACTCGGGTATGGTGAAGAACAGGAGATGCTTTGGAACTGGATCCTCCAGGATCCAAGAGGAGAAGGGGCTACGTACCAGGGCGGTCGGTGATACAAAAGCTGGGGCCTTCCCTCTTTCGAGATGGGACCCGTGCGTCCAACTGGATGCGGACACCTCAACTAGCACGGGCTTGGCCTCGCCATCCCGACCTCGGGCGGAAGCTGCGGGGAAGGGGACCGAGCCCCCTTCAGGTCGGGCAGCCCGTCCCCGACCTCCTGAGGAGCCATGGGCCAATGGCTCAGGAGCTCGAGTTGCCGGGCTACCGGCCTGTGACAGCCTCTGAGGGGTTCTCTGAGCCCGGGCGGCCCTCAGAAACTCGTACTCCTCGGGCGTAACGGTTATCATGACTTAGTTGGGATCTTCTATCGTGCACTTCCGATCAGGCTGAATTACCCTTCTTCTAACGCCAAATTTGATCTTGTCGCGAGGTGAGGTGGAATTCCCAAGAGCGAGATGGTTTCCCAAGCGCCACGAGCTGCTGAGGCTGGCTCCGATCTGCGAGAAAATGACTGTTAGCAAACCCGCCGGGAAAGATTCCCGGTCAGGCCCTCCGACGGTCAAGTCAATATCCGCAGGAATATAGTGAAGCAAAGAAATAGTAGACGGGAGCACGATCGTGCATACCTGCGGAAGGCGGAAGAGAGAGACTTATATAGCCGGGGGAGCTGACAACCCCTGTCGGTGTCAATCATCTTTCAGTACCTACCTGAGATAGGGGTATGAGTGTTTGTCAGCTCATGGGAAGGCACCGATCGACACCGTTCTGCCGGACCCGCAGAAGGGTGGCATGGCGCGGTGTGTTCGGGTGGTACAGTAGTACAAGCTTAGCGGAATATTTGCGACGCGTGCCATGAATGAGTGAGGCTCGTGTTGATCCCCGCATCGTGGTCATACATATGATGTCCTGGAGTGGTAGTGACGTAAGGAAAGACCGGTCCGGAGACCGATTGTCGACCGGCTGGCCCGAGTGATATCAGCCGGGTCGGGTGTAATATCGCCGAGACACGTTATGAGTTGGGGGGGGGGGTCGCGGAGCTGTATCCGATTTGCTTGCTTTCGGGTCTTCTGGCCGAGCCAAGGGATGACTAGAACTCACCCAACCTAGCGGTTTCTGTCGGTCTGACTGCTTGCCTGAGCCCCTCAGCTCGCCTGGACTCCGGGGGCCTCCGTCTCGATCCTATCCAGACGTGGCGTCAAGCTGACCGACCGAGCTACCTGTGAGTTAGGCCGGGATCAATTATTTTTTTATAATATTGTAGGTTCCTTCCAGGGTAGATTCAATTCGAAGGAATCCCGATTTTATTTTTTTTTTAATGCAGATTCATTATTTAGCTCCCTTATTTATTCTCTTAAATATTTTACTATTATACAATAATAATAATAATAATTATTATTATTATTATTATAATAAAAAATTTGTTATTGCTAAGGAGGAATTCAATGGCGCAAGGAATGGTAGCCCGCCAGGGCAAAAATATTAAATATGTGTCTCCGGATTAACAAGACTTTTTTTGATTTAAAAATTCAAAATAAATAATATAAATAGGTAAAATAATGGTGTAAAAGATAAAATTAATATAAATTTCCGTTGGTCCCCGGGCTACAGTCCGGTAAGCCAAAGCTTTGCTCCGCTATTAGGAGGATAGATACATATCACTGTCAAACGAGACATCTTTATTAGAGATGAAAATAAAACAGATGGAAGATAAATTTAATGAAAAAATTTAATGAACAAATTTGGGTTGGACGGTCGTCGAATGAAGTATCCATAGATGAAAAAAATTCACGAGTTTGTTTTCATGAGTAAAATACCGATTTGGCATTTGATGGTCTTACAACGACGGCAAAAACTGTGGGATCTTCCGTCGATGATTTACTATAATATTTTCATGATTTATCTTGAGAATCGAGAATCGATAAAAAAATTTTCGTTGGGGCTAGCTCATCATCTAAAAAATTAATTGGGCAGTAAGAATTATACACAGATTATAAAAAATTAATAATAAAACAAATTTAATTAAATTATATAAAAAATAATGATATTTGAGTTAAATTTGAAAAATATATGTGATATTTAAATGGATTAAAATTTAAAAATATAATTAATTTTGGCTAAGCTCATTCAAAATGGAATTCGAATTTGCGGAGGGTTAGAATGGTTTGAATAACCAAGTATAATTCGAAAAGACATAAATTCAAATTAAAATTATATATCAAAAATAGAATTTAGTTCAACTTTGATTCAGAAATGACTTATAAATAATTTAACAAAATATTTTTAATTCTGATCCAGTTAAAAAAATTATTTTAAATTCGATTCGAATTTGATAATTTTAAATGAAATTAAATAATTTTTCTAACTGGCTTATAAAACTCACGAACAAGCTTGATTAAGTTGCACCCTTAATCTCTATACTATATAATTCTATTTCGAATAAAAATATATTTTATATTATTTTAGTTTCAAAATATAAAAAGTTTAAATATAGTGATAAAAGCTAGTGTAAGTCTACTTTTTAAATGAAACTCAACTTACCGTGCCGCTATATTTATTAGCTTTCTCATTTGTATGTATATGGATCCTGGCACCTTATTCGCAATATTTCCTAACACATATATACATTTTTTGTCAATAAAATATTGCAGAATCATATTTTATTTAAACAATCTCTTTAAATATATTTTACTCAATATTTAAATCACAATTTTATATTTTTCAAAATTCGTTATAACAAAAAAAAAGAAAAGATGATTATACTCCCCAGATATTTTCGTTTTTAAATGATCAATTAGATGGTGTAATCAATAAGGTATGAATTTTTGTTTTCATTGTCAAAATTCATGTATGAATGTTAGGCAGAGGTAGGTGTATTGATGCATTAAAATAATAAATAAAATAGAATCTATTATTCTAAAAATTACAATCTCTTAAAAATAAAAATACCATAAATTATAGAATCATGATAAAATCTTTCTAGAAGAAATAAGGGGATAATGAAAAATAATAAATATTATTATTGAGGTACAGTATGGCTATGCAAGTATATTATACAGGCGTAGGGAAGAGCATATCGGTCTGCTACTCGCCCAGGCCCTTTTCCGCTCAACTACTGTTTCTTCCCAGTGGAATCAACGTCCGCTTCCTTAACTGCCTCTGCGAGTTATCGTTTTCTTACCGTCACCGTGTTGGTGACCCTACCCCGATTTCCTTTCTTATTCTTCCTCGACTTTTACCGCCCCTTAGCGGGCTGGCCTAGCGTCGTCGCCTTTGACTTGCCCACGCCGCCTCGAAATTTCCTCCGTCGATCGCTCGCCGTGCTTGTAGCCGTCTCCGATTCGCTTCCTGCTCTCTCAAATTCCTCTACGTCTTGCACTTCCTCGGCCGAGGTCGGTACTGGGTGCACCTGCCCCCTTCTGTTCAGGAAGGGGCCGAGCGGTACCTTGTGTGCAGAAGCCTTCTTTTTCTTCTCTCCTTCTTCTCTCGAGAGGAGGAAATCCTAGGTTTCGTGTAAGGCCGGTTGCCGCGGAGATCGATGGTAGCTCGGCGTAGTTTTCTCTATGGATGACTCCGGGAGCACCCCGAGGAGTGGTTCCGGCGTCGGCGGTGACCTTCACATGGAATGGCAGATCTCGTTGGCTCTGGAAGCGCTGACCGGGACATTAACAAGGTGTGTGCTTCGCTTTTTTCTGCAGGATAATACTCCTTATCCCGATATTGGGTTTGTGCATTCTGTTTTTGATGAACTTTAGCTGAAACTCTGTCGTTCTTGCTTTACGCCCGATAATTTTCGGCGAAGCGAAGAGGATGCAGGCTGTTGATTTTTTTTCTTTATGTTTTTTTCCCATTGCAAGTCTTGTACATGTTATACTTTCCAAAATTGTGTCGTTTATCTCAGTGAGAACCTATTCTTAAGTGTTCGAAATTTTTGTACGAGGTATAGTCTAGCGATTGCTATGATTTCGGAGACTTGAGCTCTTGTAAACTGGGGATTCCGATCACTGTAAGGGGTCGATGTGACAAGCTCTAATACTGCTGTGACAGAAAAGGTTTCTGACGGGGCATGATTGTTATTGCTGATACGACGACCCATATGTGAATTTTAGCAGTTGATGCTGCGTATTAGTACGTGCAGATGTAGTTAACATGGATAGTTTTGTGAAAAAAAAAATCTGAGTGGTGGTTTCCTGTTGAACAATTTCTACGGGTGTGATGATGCAAACCAATGGCTTTAGAGGAAATCTGAGAATTGTTTGCTTAGGACCACTCCAGCTTAACTGCAACGGTTGCCTGTTTCTTGTTGGGATCTTTGTCAATGACTAACGTCACCTAGCATGAAATAATAGCGGTTCTTGTTAAAATTGATAAGTTACCAAAACTCGAAACTACTCGCACATATAAGGTCTCCTTCTTCTATTTTATTTCCTTCAACCTCCAATTCGCCTCTGGCACTATGCATCAGTCAAAGACCAAAACTTCAGCATAGCTTAAGATTTTAACCTTGGTATTCCTTACTGTATAATATGTTTTTATTAAATAATAATCATGATTTATTAATTGTTCGATTATTTAATGTAATATTCATGATTATGTTGTTTATTACTATGATATGGCATCTAATGAGATGCAGTTCTTGGGCTTTTCAAACATCATTTTGGTGTAGCTTATATTGGTCGATAAGACATTAAGTACAAGGATGTAGGTTTTCACTTTGATATTAATTATTTATGCCCTTGCCACACATGGGTTTTTTAAAAAACTTGTAGGCAGTTAATTAATTGTAGTTATATAATTAATATATTAATTATATATTTTTCTCAAAGTTATTATGATTTTTCTAATCAATTTAATTCAATAGTTATTAGTATATTTTATTAATGCAGTATTTATGATTCATGCAAAAGGTTTGCATGAGGAGAGATTTGTTTGGGAAATTTTGATGAAGAAAGATGGAAGAATGTGATGGAATATTGAACAATTTGACTATTTTATTAATTATTTGAAAATGGTGAGGCGGCAATGCTATTTTGTTTACTCGTGTATTTTATTACCTATTTATATAACGAGATATTAAAGAAATGATTTCAAGTCAGTCATATGTAAACGCATTATTTTTTGTCTCGAGTTCTTTCATATCCTCTTCTCTTCTTCTTTGGTCACTCCTTTTTTTCTTTCTTACCCTGTACTGCATCTAAACTGTGTTATATGCCTCTACTGAAACAAATTTGATGTATTACTTATATGTTGCAGTAGTAAAAATCATATATGCCAAGTAATTGTCTCTATGCTTCAACTATTGTTTCTCTTCATAGATACTGATCGCATTGAAAAAAGGCACACAATTACTTAAATATGGTCGCAAGGGGAAGCCAAAGTTCTACCTGTTCCGACTATCCAATGTGAGTTTGCTTTAAACCTGCCTTTTATAGGAAAAAAACTTCAAACATTTCATTGTACATGATTGTGCCTTTGCCTGATGTATTTTTATAACTTCTTTAGTTCATGTACATGTGTGATTAATGTTTGAGTGTATAGGGTATACAATTTCCTCTAGGATTTAGATTTGTAAATGTTGCATCTCTATCTTAGTGGATTCCAGTTTCATATTCTGAAGATTTTGACTGATAGGCATGGGTATAATCAATTTTCTATTATGATTAAGCATAATTGCATTATAAATGAATGTTGTAATGTAAGTGTAAGGATTCTAGTAAGAAAAAGTAAAAAAAAATGACATAATTTTATTAAGTATTCTTTTTATATATATTAGAGGAGATAAGGTTCATAGTACCACAATAACAACTCATTGTGGCTATGTATTGTAACCTTTGTGGAAAGGGGTGTCAGAACTCAAAGAGATTTCATTCTACAAAAAGGAAAGACACATCAATATCATGACAATTCACACTGTACAATCCAACTTGACAATAAAGTAAAGAAACATGCCTGAGAAACAAATGTATTGAAATTATATATTTGATTTAACCAAAGACAATGATTCCAACAATAAAGCTTGCCATATGTAAGCAAAACACAATTAATCTATGAAATAAACTATGTAAAAGCTGCATAAATGAACAACTATAAGAAGTTAAAGCTCGTCTCCCACATGAGTCCTTGAATATCTCAGAGCGACTTTATGAAATAAACTAGAATTGGTAATCCACCTCAACAACTAATCTATGTAGGAGGGAGGTAAAAACAAGGTAGTTTATCCAAATAAGAATAACAATTAAGATTTTCAAGCTTTCAAGTTTATCATAAAATATAGCATTTTTATTGGGTGTACCCTACAGCCATGACCAAGGGTCAAGAGTGTATCATTTGATACATAGGTTGAAGCCCTAGTTAAAGTACATACATGGGCTGAAGCGCACTAATAGTTTCATCATTGCAATTGAGAATTGGATATATTCAAAATCATCTGCATTAACTTTGGAAGTTAGGGGTAATCAAGGTGGTTGAGTTTGAAAAGGGAAAGGTGTTGCTAAAACAACCAAAAACAATGGAGCCACATTCAACTGATACGACACACACTAATTACCTTGTTTGTCTTCAAATCCTGAATAGAGTGACATCAAAAGTGATATAACAATTTAATAATATAGTAAGTCTACTAATAGATAATAAATTGAATGGAAACTTACGGATATAACATATAGATGTAACATAGGTGACAAGGGAACATATCCAATGTTTGTAGCCAATGAAGAAGATCTATTGGCTATCATGTCATTAGTAGACATGTGGATGGCGTGAGAGCAAAGAAGTATTCAAAAGCTTTTGAGTTTTAGATCTAAGGGTACGAACTTGACGTGTCAAAAACAAGCAACAAAGATATCATTAATGTGCAGATGAGATGATCAGTTAAGATGAAGCACTAACAATGACTTAGAGTTGGAGGAGCCATGAATGCTCCTTTGTTAGAACAGTAACAAAGGAACTAAACTGCGTCAGACGAAGACTCTATGAGCTACAATCAAAGTTCGGCGACATGTTCCAAATAGTATACT
>JAGFNQ010008305.1:0-77011 GCA_024364735.1 Boesenbergia rotunda | reverse complement strand
AACGACTCGTAATAAGTGGAGCTCATATGTAAATATGAGGGTTGGTGAAGTAATTCAATGAGGGCCCTTTAGTGGAATGGATCCTCATTAATAGATCGGGTTTGGATCCATTAGCAGGCCAAGATCCAACTCCTCCTCATAGTCCCTATCGTAGCCCTATAAATACCCCTTAGTGGCATAGAACTAAGTTAATGGTTGATTCTGATAGAACACAAAACCCTAGCCACTTCCCTCTCCTTTCCTCTTCCTCCTCCTCCTCTTTCTCTCTTGCTCAGGAGGCGCTGCCGAGAGGCAGTGCCTTGCTGCCGTGAGGAAGCACTCGGAGGCGTTGGTGTGAGGCAGCGTGCTCGGGAGCGCTGCCGTGTGGCAGCGCTCGAGCACTGCCGTGTGGCAGCGCAAGAGCTGAGGTGGTGCTGCCTTACGGCAGCGCCAGCGCCCTGCCGTGTGGCAGCGCAAGAGCTGAGGTGGTGCTGCCTTACGGCAGCGCCAGCGCCCTGCAAGCGCTGCCGAGTGGCAGACGCTGCCGTGAGGCAGCGCCAGCGCCCGGCAGGCGCTGCCATGTGGCAGCGCCAGTGCCAAGGCAGGAGCTGCCATGAGGTAGTGCCAGCACCCAGCAGGAGATGCCGTGTGGCAACGCAAGCGCCGAGGCAAGTGCTACCGTGAGGCAACGCCAGCGCCCAGGGAGATAGCGCCTCGGGAGGCGCTGCCGTGAGGCAGCCCCGTGGAGGAGCGAACACAAGTTGGAGTTGTGGAGTTGCTCAGAATACAAGTTGCTTGTGTAACTTGGAGTTGCTCAGATCACAAGAACTCCAAGATATTTGTCGTTCAGGCACTAGCAGTGGAGGAAAGAATCAATTGGGTTTGTGTATGGATTATCTCCTAGGAGCGGCCGACGACATCCCTTTGGTTGGGGATTGGTTGGCGCAAGGAGAAGGGATCGACTTGGTGACCACGAGTCTTGGTAGATCGTCGCCCACACGACGTCCAAGAGGGGAGGGTCATACGGTAGAAGATCGTAAGGTAACGGAAGGTATATTCTTCCTTAGCTCCTTATGTTCATTTTGTGCCTTATTCATTAGTCTCGTCGTTTATGTTTGTTATATAATTATTTTGATTGTGAATCATAGTTAATAATTATTTAACTGGACCCCGACCATAAACATAAAAGTCGGTGATCAACTCGTCGCCTTTTCCGCGGTTGAACGGTCGAGCAAATCACAAGTCCGATTTTGGTAATTGGCCGAGTTGTGATTTAGATCGTTCAATATGGCACGAGACGGTCGATGGGAGACGGCTCTCCATTCGGATTAAATTTTTAATCCGTAGACATGGAGAGGTCTCTCGGATCGACCAGGTATTCGCTTAGGAAACCCGCCAAGCCATACCCAACAATTGGTATCAGAGCTGAGGTTTCCGGTTTTGTGTGTTTAGGATTGGTTAATTTTGTAATTTTTCATACATTTTTATTTTGGTGATGCGTGGATGTGTGTAGCCTAACTCTGTGTTGCAGGCGCGAGATTCCAACTTCATGGCCAAAATATTATTTGTGTGAATGTTTGCAATTTTTGTAATTAATTATTCCTCAGGGTTGACGAGGCTAGGTATTTAATTTTTGTAATTATATACGACACATGTTTAGCCGAGTTTTTTATTTACAGTTGATCTAGATTTTATGTACACTCCTTTGTGGAGTATAGGATCAATGAAGTAAATAATTAGCTCTTCATTTTGGCTTGGAGATCCCTCAAGGTAGCATGCGCAGAAGGAAGAGAGGAGTGGACGAAGTGACGACACGACTGGAGGCACATGAGAGACCAAGGGGCCATGAAAGTTGGAAAAATCTAGGATTTTTCACTATTTTTATTTTCATGTTGTTGGTTGTGTGCTTGGTTGTGTGGTAGTGCTAAGAAAATTTCTCGAGATAAATTACTAAGTGAGAGAGGGACCCTAAGGGTCCCACGGATTCCATTACAATTCGATAAGTGATGCGAACAAGTCTGCGCGTCGGCTCTGAATGCCTTCCTCCCCATCGGATGGACTTGTTCTGCGGATCACTGGGTCGAAAAAGACTATAGGAAATTATTGAAGGGTGTGTGCACTTTCCCATAGGAAGACACATAATCGGAAATAATTTTCTTAGTGTCGTGTAATGGTGTACACTTAGATACGAATAATAGTATCCTCCCCATCGGAGTCACTGCTATTATTCTACAGAGCCGAAGGAAACCAACTATTGATCTTACTTGTTAAAAAGTTATGTTGACAAGATAGTAAGATAGATGGGTAAAACCTCCTCTAACGAATGAAGGGATTCGTATACGTCCACACCATCGTGGCATGCGAATTTCTCGGTGTATAGGGGTGTTGGTTGATCTCGAAAATTAATTGTTTTGAGGAATCAATTTATTTTCGATTTCTAAAGTAGTGTATGATGTGATTCTTAGGATTTTCAAAATAGTCTTGAATCCACTAGCAATCACACTTAAGGAAAATAAACTTAGTAGCCCCAAACTACATAGATTGGAAAATAAACCTAGACATTGTCCTTTCCGCAGAGGAGTACGAGAAGGTACTCTTCAAGGAACGTCCTAAAGATGATGACCCACCTCAATGAGATTGAGGTTCTGGGAGAAGAAATCGACGGGGAAACCCAGGTCGATATTACGCTCCAATATTTGCCTAGGAGTTTTGAGCAGTTCCGGCTCAATTATAGCATGAATAAACATGAGTATATGTTGGGAACTCCTGGGAGAACTCTAGGCGGCAGAGGGGTGGTTTCATCAGAACCTGCATACCTTGGGAACTCAGAAGGTTTCTACTTTTGTGCCGAAAGACAGGAAGAAGAAGAAATAAGGTGGGTTTAAGAAGGCAGCTACATAGTAGGGACCAAAGACTAGCGTGAAGAAGCCGAAAGGCAAGTACTTCACTGGACATTAGAAGGTGAATTGTCCCCATTATCAAAACAAAGGTATATCTTTTCCTTTTGTCGTTGTAACATGTTTAGTGTTGTTATCTACCGGTATCTGGTGGGTAGATACGGAATCCACTAAACATGTCTGCAGTTCTTTGCAGGGGATCCAGGAAACCCAATGACTAGCTATGTAAGAGATTACTGTCTACATGGGATATGCTACGGAGGTGGCGACTATTGCAGTGAGAGTTGTTTATTTGTCTTTAGAAGATAAAATTTTGGTTTTAAGATTGCTTTTATGTTCCTAATTTTAGAAAGAACTCTGGTTTAGTTTCTGAAATAATGGATATTCTATTGCTTTTATTAAGAAAAGTGGAATAGAAAGATTATCTATTTAGGAACATGAATAAGCAATTTAAGTAATTAAAACCAAAGTCTCCCATGATGCAAATAGTAGCTAATAGCTCATCATCTAACCGAAGTAGGAGAAAGGTTCCTTCCGAGATGAACCAAACATACCTTTGGCGACTGAGGCTTGGTCTTATTGACCTTAGTAGGATTCAAAGGTCGATAGCCGATGGGCCCTCGGGTTCATTGGTGGTGGGAGACTTCCCAACCTTTGAATCTTACTTTGAAGGTAAGATGACCAAGAGGTCTTTCAAGGCCGAGGGGTATAGTGTTAGTAGGAGCCCTAGAGCCAATTATGTGATGATTGACTAGGGGCATTTTGTATCATATTCTATTATTAATAAAGGCATGTTTGGTTATTATACTTACTTTGTATTCTGTGCCGAATGACTAAGTATAATAATGTCCTTGTGTAGTAGGTTCTTATCTACATTATATCAATTGGTTGAATCGATAGTAAGATAATGTAGAGAACACTACACTAAATTATTCCTAGTCAAGCATTAATATTCAGGGACAATATTAATGCATGGAGACTAGCATGTAGGTCAACTGATGACTTGAGCTCACAAGTCATGGATATGTGATATCAAGTTGACACATGGGTATACATTGGAGAATGTGTACTGAATGACCCGCCATGAGAAAGTTTCATAGATTGTCATACGAGTGTCATAGACTTTCTCATGTGACTATTAGTATGAATAACCCTTAGACCTGAAGTCACTACGGTTCCCTACATAAGGAGTTATGTACTTTGGTATCGTCAAACGTCACCTGTAACAGGGTGGACTATAAAGGCGATCACTGGGTATGTAATTAATTATGCGGAGGGATGTGAGTGATGTAGATGAGATCTATCCCTCCCATATGACGGGAGTGATATCTGTGGGCCCCTTGATCGAGTAGGACTACTGAAACGCATGACCATGCTCAAATGAGTCAATATGAGATATTGAGCTCATTTGTTTGAGTAAGTCTACTCAGGGATCAAGAAACACAAGATTGATTGAGGATGACACGGCCTAGGCCTCATTGGTTAATCTAGATATCAAGGATAGAAGGACAAGATCATACACTATCATAGTCACGGACGTTTAGTCGAATCTCGACTTTTCTTGTTACTTGGGTAGCAATGATGCATTGATAGATGCCGCTCATTATTTATGTGTCTAAAGTGTTTAGGCGCATTGCCAACGTCACGAGAACCTATTGGGTCACACACAAAGGACACAATGCTTCGGGAAAGTTGATCGGCAGATCTGGGCCCGAGTTGGGAACTCGGGAGATCTGAGCCCGAGTTGGGAACTCGGGAGACCTGAGCCCGAGTTGGGAACTCGGGAGGTCAGTTCGGGGGACTCGAGTTGGGAACTCGAGAGAGGCCGAGTCGGAGCTCGGCGGGCCGAGTCGGAGCTCGACGGACCGAGTCGGAACTCGGCAGACTAGGTCGGCACTCGGCAGACTGGGTCGGAGCTCGGCGGACTAGGTCGGGAGCTCGCCACTCGGGAGACTTGGTCGAAGACCGAGTCGGAAGCCCGAGAGGCCCGGTCGGAGTTGCATGGAGGAAAGAGAAAAGTCTCTTTTCATTGGATGAAAAGATTCTTTTCTTGCATGGGAAAAGATGAAGAGCCACATGAAAAGATGTGCTCTTTATTGGGAGGCCAAAGAGACACAAACCTCTTCATATTCATGAGATGATTATAAAAGAGGGTCTTGTGACTTTGGATGGGTCTTCTTCTTGCCTTAGCTTTTCCCCTTCCCTTCCTCTCTTCTTCCTCTCCTCCACTCTTGGCCGAAACCTTACTGTAAGGTTCTTGGTGTTTTCGAGCTACCTCAAGTTGCTAGCACAACTAAGGTAGTTCTCCCAAAGTTGAGAGATTGTGTCCGTGTGGATATGAATAGAGGCACGGACGTTTGAACGTGCAAGAGATCCGACGCATCTTGGACGAGCGGGATAACCGAAGGGCACACTTCAAATGTATAAATAGTAGATAAATCTATTAGATAGATAGCTTTCAACGAGTTTTCTTTCGCATGGATCGCTCGTGGATTCTTGTTTCCGCTGCGTTTTTATTGTTTTGTGCCGGGAGAACCCAACATATAGAGCCAAAGATATGTTAGAAATGGTTCATTCTGATTAGTGTGGTCCTATGCCTATCCAGGATAGAGGTAGCTTTGAATACTTCGTGAGACGAATATTCAAAGTTGTGGATACATTTACTTGATGGTCACAAGTCTGAATCTTTGATTAGTTCAAAGAATTCAAGACGGTTGTGGAGAAACATCAAGGTAAAAGTATCAAGACACTACGATCGGATCGTGGTGGTGGGTACCTCTTGGGAAAGATTAGGACTTACTTATCAGAGACTGGGATTCAATCCCAAATTGACTGCAGCCGGTACGCCCCAACAGAACGGTGCAGTAGAGCGAAGGAAAAGGGCTCTTATGGGGATGGTTAGGAAAATGATGGGCTACTTTGAGTTGCTAGATTCATTCTGGGGATATGCTTTGGAAACGATAGCGTACGTACTTGATACCATCTAGGTTAGTACCTTCTACTCCCATAGAAGTATGGACTGGGCGAAAGCCAAGTCTAAGACATATTCAGATTTGGGGTAGCTCAGCACAACTGCTGAGAGGGGAAACTCATAGGTTGGAATCTCGTGCGCTTATTCGTAGGCTATCCTAGAGGAACGAAAGGTGGTTCTATAGTCTTAAAGATCAGAGGGTAATCGTTGGGACGAATACCTGAATCTCAGAAGTAGACTATGTGATGAACCACGAACCCATTTGTAGACCAGTTCTTGAAAAATTAAGAGGGGATGTTCTGACCTTAGTACCAACTGTACAAGAAGAAATACCATAAGTCACTGCACCGCATGTCACAGAAGATACACAGGTGGTATCTCATCGTAGTGGGAGGGTTGTTGGACAACCAGAAGGACTCATGTTCTAGGGAGAGTATTCGGACTCGGTCCCGGGCGACCATGAATCAAGATCCCTATGTTGGTGCAAGTTGCATCAATGATATTCCGCTTTAAGTGTTTTAATGTTTGACAATATACTTAAGTCAGTGATACACTAAATAGACAAGGGGGAGTAAGAGAGAAGTCACCTTAGTTGAAGAAAAGTCCTAGTTAATCTAGGCATTGAAACTCTAAGTCCCAGCAAAGGGCTGCTGGGCACCTAGCGAAGGGTTGCTAGGTATCGAAACCTCAAGACCTAGCGAAGGGCTGCTAGGCACCTAGCGAAGGGCTGCTAGGTATTGTAACCCTAAGACCTAGCGAAGGACTGCTAGGCACCTAGTGAAGGACTACTAGGCATAGAAGACCTAGCGAAGGGCGGCTAGGCACCTAGCGAAGGGCTGCTAGGCATAGAAGACCTAGCGAAGGATTGCTAGGCACCAGACGAAGGACCGCTTGGTAACAAAGACCTAGCGAAGGGCTGCTAGGCACCTGGCGATGGACTGCTAGGAAATGAAGACTTGGTCTTAGGGACTAAGCAACTTAGCTGAGCGATGACTAAGGACAGGAGTAGAGACGGGTCAGGGTTTGGGCGTCTCGAGATCCGGAGTAATCGGAAGCTAAGTAAAAGTCCACCCGAAGGGCTGGGTGGCAACCGTCTCCTGAAAGGAGTAGGTGAAGGGCGAGTTCTCGGGGATAGGAACTCGTACCGGTTCGACCTAGGGTTTCGTGCAAATCCGAAGTCCGAACCATGTCCTTAGGCTTAATATTTCATGTATATGTGCTTTGTGTTTATGTATCTTGCAGGTACCAAGAACCGGAGACAAAGCAAACAAGTGAAGCTGGAATGCCCTAACCAGGGCGCCCCCAGTGTTGGGGGCGCCCCCATGCAGCCAGGGCGCCCCAGCAAGGGGGGCGCCCCCAGGTGGTACTAAACAGGCAGGTTTCGTAAAGCAGGGTGACAGGTGTCAACCGGGGCGCCCGGAGCGTCCGGGGCGCCCTGATTAGTAGCTGTTTTGCTGTGTCGAAGCCAGAACACAGGATAAGCCTCCACGGGGGCGCCCGGAGCATCCGGGGCGCCCTGGTCAAAGTTCTATCACCTGCGGCGAGGTAGGCGCAAGGATAAGAGTTGACCGAGTCTTCCGGGGTGCCCCCAGCGTCCGGGGCGCCCCCAGGAGGCCTATATAAGGGGCTTCGACCCCTCTGCTTCAGACACAACTGCCAAGCACTGTTTTGATCATTCTGACTGACGACAACGCACTAGAAACGAGGCTCTACGACTGGGAGGCTCCAGGAGGAGGTGCGCGGCACTTCGGAGGTCCAGATCGGCCGAGCTTCTGACCTTTTCTCGTTGGTTTGCTTTTTAATTACTGTACTTAAATTTCCATATTATTGCTTGTAATTCTGCACTGTAAGTCGGGTTTCTCCGCCTCCGGAAAGTCCGGAAAGGAGACCAATAGTGGACGGGCGTTCCCGTGCATAGGCCTTGGATGTACTGACCCTGGGGGGTCGGGAACCAAGTAAAAATCCGCCGTGTCACTGTCTTGTTTTTCGTTCTATTTATTTTCCGCTGCGCTACTAATATTCGAAGTCTAGAACGAACGAGTCTTTCACGAAGATTTCCAAAAGGTTTTTCGCGATCGATATTCACCCCCCCTCTATCGACGGCACCGGTCCTACAATTGGTATCAGAGCCGAGTCGCTCTTCACCGGACTAACCGCTGACGGAGCAACAACGCCAGGAGTTGAGGGGGAGCCTTGGGTGAATCAGGTATATTTTATTTAAATGTCTATTTTTAAATTTCATATTACATGCTTCACATGCAGGGAGAGAGGGCACTACAAAAATCAGTGCCTTACTCGTAAGTTTCGGTCTACATCACCGACGGCAAAGGAGGTACCAGCGCCAGGAAACCGGAGGAACAAAAGTCACGTACAGTGCTTCAAATGCAAGAAATACGGACACTACAAAAATAAGTGTCCGGCAAAGGTACATAAGATTTACATTCCAAAAGTTTTACAATTCCCTGCACAGTTTTTAGATAATCCAGTTAATTTTTCTAAAAAATTAAATTTACTGCATACTAAATTGAATATTTTGCATGAAAAATTAGAGAATACGGATATGATCAAAATATCCAAAATTAACTATTTAATTATTAATATCAATTCAATAATTGCTAAAATTAATTTTGATATTAAATCTAAAATAAACTCTGATAATTCTTTAGATAATTACAAATTCAAATTTGAAAATCCGTTGTACAAATCTGAATCTGAATCTGAAAATCTTAAAGATAATCAAGAAATTAATTCTGAAAATCTTAGAGATAATCCAGAAATTAATTCTAAGGATAATCTAGAGATTAATTCTGAATGTTTGGAAAATATTGAAGATATATCTGAGGATAACTCTGAGGATAATTCTGAAGATAATTTTCTACTAGATAATAATTTAATTATAGATAATATTGAAGATTATTACAAAACTTAGTTAGTGGCCCAATTACTCCACCTACTGTAAGGATATTGAAAGACCTAATCTTGAGGAGGATAGAGAACTATCTAAGATAAAGGCCATAGTTAATAAAAATTATAAAAATTCAAATAAATCAAAATTATTAGAAAAACTTGAAAAGAAAGATAAAGATGAAGAAGAAATTTTCGAAATAATGAAAATGATGAATTTAAACCCACAATTATTAATTAATCATTATAACCGAATTCAATTAATCTAATTAAATCTTAATTAAATTCAAATTAAATTTAATTAAATCTAATTAAATAATAATTAAATTCAAATTAAATCTAATTAAATTAAAATTAAAAAAAAAAAAAAATTAAAAAAAAATTAAATTAAATATTAATTAATTTCAAATTAAATATTAATTAATTTCAAATTAAATATTAATTAAATTCAAATTAAATATTAATTAAATTCAAATTAAATCTTAATTAAATTCAATTAATTTAATTAAATTCAAATAAATTAATTAAATTCAATTAAATTCAATTAATTCAAATAATTCAATTAAATTCGAATTAATTCAAATAATTCAATTAAATTCAATTAAATTCAATTAATTCGAATAATTCAAATAATTCAATTAAATACGAATTAATTCAAATAATTCAATTAAATTCGAATTAATTCAAATAATTCAATTATAATTCGAATTTAAACCTAAATTAAATCTTAATTAAATCAATTTAATTCAAATTAAATTCAAAGTAAAATTAAGTTGAATCCAAATTCAAACTTCACTTAATTTAAGTTTAATCCTAATCAATTAATTTCTAATTAATTCAACCTCAATTAATTCGTAATTAACCTGAATCCAACTAAAATCTTAAATAACTTAAACTCAAACTAAAATAAAATTTTACCCAAAGTGTAACAATTAAAATTAATAACATTAAATATGTCAAAGTGGGTTGACATATTCGCAGGTTCACTCGACACGTATCAAATCGGGAATTTGATACATTTTAGAAACTTAAATAAAATTATTTGACTTGTTTGACTCATGCATAACTGCCATGACATGCATTTGCTATTCTTTTAAAATATATGACATGTCATTCATATTTAAATTTTATGTTTATATTAGAACGGCTATAGGAAAAAGATTAATTGAAATTTGATCAACCTAGTATTGGGTGGCGGTGAGATGATAGTACGTTAGGGGAGCCATCTTGGCAGAACTAGCCGAAGCTACCGATTCAAGACCCAAACTAGTTAGACCAGAATTTTACAAAAAGTGATTTTGAAAATGAAATTTCATTAAAAGGCTTTGTCAAGGAAAGGGTGGATGATCCCATAAGGCTACGGCCAAAGAAGGCCTAGTGCCTCGCCAAGACCTGGAAGCCAATTTTTGAAATTCAAATTCAAGTTACTTCTTGTCAAATTCAAATCTAACACAAGCTTCAATTAAATCTTAGAATTGAAAAATAAATTAAAAATGATTCAAGCATCTCACAATATACTTATAAGGCAATCATGCTTGTTGTATTGATACATCTAAAATGGGTGAGATGTTAAGGACTAACAAATTGAAAAATGTTTTTCAAAATTGTTTTTTCAAAATCATTAGAATATTTTTCTAAAAATATATTTTCAAAATAGTGCTTCAACATAATAATATTTTTATGGAATTCATGCTTGTCTGGTTGAATATACAT
Source organism: Boesenbergia rotunda (assembly GCA_024364735.1). NCBI lineage: Eukaryota > Viridiplantae > Streptophyta > Magnoliopsida > Zingiberales > Zingiberaceae > Boesenbergia > Boesenbergia rotunda. The sequence goes on along the minus strand of JAGFNQ010008305.1, from coordinate 66,547 downwards.
ATTATATGTTTTTCAAAATTATATCTTTTCAAAACCTGTTTGACTCACGCAATTAGACACAAGCCTCTTAGGACAACACTAAAGTTCCTTAAGACACTTAGATAGAGTCAAACGGTGTTGGATGCAGGGGGAGTGTTTTGTTTTTTAAAAAAAAATATTTTCGAAAACTGCACCTTAATTTGCATTACATATGTTTTCAAAATTATCTTCTTTCCAAATTGTGGCTTCAAAATTTATCTACTTAAAAATTATCGGTTCTTTGACCTTGATAAACCCTAAAGACACAGAGGAAAGGTCCACTTTATGATCTTCAAGGATTCCTGGGACGTGTCAAATTTAGGGGGAGTCAGAGTCAAAAGAAGAATTTCATAAAAAGTTTTTTTTAATTATCCATTTTTCTTAAATAATTCTTCTTAATCTGAATCAAACCTTAAGACTCAGAGGAAGAGTACTTGTGGTCAACAAGCTTCCCAGGACTGAGTCAAGTTTAGGGGGAGGTTAAATTAAAAAGACTTATTTTAATAACATGTTTTCATATTTTCAAAATCTAAGTCTTTCAAATACTATTATTCTATTTGTTAAAATTTGTGTGACTTATGAACTTATTTTTGAAATAATGTTTACTTGGGTTGGAGAATGTTCAGGACACTTAGGAAAATGTCCTTGTAGTCAACAAGGTTTCCCAGGACAGTGTTAGACTGAAAAATAAAACAAGTCAAGTAAAATATTGAGTCTTCAAAAGTTCACACATTTTTCTAATTGCACTAGCATATATTTTCAAAAGTATTATCATTTTTTTTAAAATTCTGTTAATATTTACTTGAGTTTGAAAAATTTCCAGGACACTTAGGAAATTGTCCTTGTAGTTAACAAGGTTTCCTAGGATTGTGTCAGACTGGAAAAGAATCCTAGTCAAGTAAAATATGATGTTTCAAAAATTACTTATATTTTTCAAAGTCTCATCTTTGCCAAAAATAGTTAGTATTTGCAAAATATGCATATTTTCCAAAATAGCATTCTTTCAAAAGTTATGCACTTTCCAAACGTACTTAATCATTCAAAAATTTAATGCATTTTTTTTGTACTTATATTTTTCAAAAATTACATAATTTTTCAAAGTACTAGTACTTTTCGAAGCGCATAGCATCTTTTTCAATTTTTTTCAAAAATTGCAATATATCTTTCAACATACAATACTTTCAAAATTTTGCACTAAGTATTTTCACAAAAGAACCAAAGGTTTTCAATGTTGGTGCAAGTACTTTCTTTTGTTTTTTGATGTATGACAAAGGGGGAGAGGTGTGTGCTCAAGTTAGAAATATTTTTCCCAAAGATCAAAAATGTAGTGTTAAAACTTATATCATTTTTTCATTTTTTACCCCAAGGACAGTAAGTTAGCCCCCTTAAACCAATCTAACTTAAGTTATTGTCAAACATCAAAAAGGAGGAGATTGTTGGTGTAAGTTGCATCAATGATGTTCCTCTTGAAGTATTTTAATGTTTGACAATACACTTAAGTCAGTGATATATTGAACAGACAAAGGGGAGCAAAGGAGAAGTAACCCAAGTTGAAGAAATATCCTAGTTAACCTAGGTATCATAACCCAAAGACCTAGCGAAGGGCTGCTAGGCACCTAGCGAAGGGCTGCTAGGTATCGTAACCCTAAGACCTAGCGAAGGGCTGCTAGGCACCTAGTGAAGGACTACTAGGCATAGAAGACCTAGCGAAGGGCTGCTAGGCACCTAGCGAAGGGCTGCTAGGCATAGAAGACCTAGCGAAGGACTGCTAGGCACCAGGCGAAGGACCGCTTGGTAACAAAGACCTAGCGAAGGGCTGCTAGGCACCTGGCGAAGGGCTGCTAAGAAATGAAGACCTGGCGAAGGACTGCTAGGCACCTAGCGAAGGATTGCTAGGTAATGAAGTCTTGGTCCAAGGGACTGAGCAACTTAGCTGAGCGATGACTAAGGACAGGAGTAGAGACGGGTCGGGGTTCGGGCGTCTCGAGATCCGGAGTAATCGGAGGCTAAGCAAAAGTCCATCCGAAGGACTGGGTGGCAACCGTCTCCTAAAAGGAGTAGGTGAAGGGCGAGTTCTCGGGGATAGGAACTCGTGCTGGTTCGACCTAGGGTTTCGTGTAAATCCGAAGTCAGAACCATGTCCTTAGGCTTAATATTTCATGTATATGTGCTTTGTGTTTATGTATCTTGCAGGTACCAAGAACCGGAGACAAAGCAAACAAGTGAAGCTGGAATGCCCTAACCAGGGCGCCCCCAGTGTTGGGGGCGCCCCCATGCAGCCAGGGCGCCCCCAGCAAGGGGGGCGCCCCCAGGTGGTACTAAACAGGCAGGTTTCGTAAAGCAGGGTGACAGGTGTTAACCGGGGCGCCCTGATTAGTAGCTGTTTTACTGTGTCGAAGCCAGAGCACAGGATAAGCCTCCACGGGGGTGCCCGGAGCATCCGGGGCGCCCTGGTCAAAGTTCTTATCACCTGCGGCGAGGTAGGCGCAAGGATAAGAGTTGACCGAGTCTTCCGGGGCGACCCCAGCGTCCGGGGCGCCCCCAGGAGGCCTATATAAGGGGCTTCGACACCTCAGCTTCAAATACAACTGCCAAGCACTGTTCTGATCATTCTGACCAACGACAACGTGCTAAAAACGAGGCTCTACGACCGGGAGGCTCCATGAGGAGGTGCGCGACACTTCGGAGGTCCAGATCAGCCGAGCTTCTGACCTTTTCTCGTTGGTTTGCTTTTTAATTATTGTACTTAAATTTCCATATTATTGCTTGTAATTCTGCACTGTAAGTCGGGTTTCTCCGCCTCCGGAAAGTCTGGAAAGGAGACCAATAGTGGACGGGCGTTCCCGTGCATAGGCCTTGGATGTACTGACCCTGTGGGGTCGGGAACCAAGTAAAAATCCGCCATATCACTGTCTTGTTTTATTTCTTTTATTTACTTTTTCCGCTGCGCTACTAATATTCTAAGTCTAGAACGAACGAGTTTTTCACGAGGTTTCCGCGAAAGGTTTTAACGGTCGATATTCACCCCCCTCTATCGACGGCACCGGTCCTACAAGTTTGGTTGTTGAAAATTCAAATGGGATTGCTGGAACTCTTGATTTGGCTGGTGGAATTTCTGGAGAGGCTGAAATTGGCGCTGAGGTGGCTGAAATGTAGGCTGAATCGGCCGCTGGTAAGTAGATGAATGAGCTTTATGTCTTTGTTGGTATTCCAACACCTTAAACACATTTTTTAACCCCACTAGTGCATCTTTGAGCTCTGTATAGTCCTCTGGTGAAAACATTTGGATTTTACAGCCCTGTCACACAACAAACAAGAAAAATAGCAGCAACCGTATACAAAAGATAAAGCAAAAGAAAATAGAATCAAATGATATGCCCAAAAGCACACAAGCAAAAATCAAACAAATCAACTAGTTGTTTCCCCGGCAACGGCGCCAAAAATTTGACGGACCCAAAATAGACTGTCACGAATGTGCGGGTCCATCAGATTTAGAATATGAATAAAATGCTGGAAACTCTTTTTGCAATCAAAATATGAAAACGTAGTAAAGGGGCCACAGGTCGTATTTTTCCTCGGGACTAGTTGATGTTGTGTGATTCTAACTCGTGTTTTTGTGTCGTTTGTGAATTTTAGGTTTCGAATGTAATTTGGGTTTGGTTTGCAATTCAGAAATGAAAACTCAATAGGAAGAAGGAAACTCAACCATGGAACTTAACAAGTGATAGCAAGTTATCATTCAACCAAAAGGACCACTTAATCAATTCATGCACTTAACCAATTTTTGGAAAACAAATCGAATTTCAAATGCAAAACAAATGTTGCGCAACGGAATAAAAGCAGTGCATGGCAATTATCGCAAGCAAGTAAACTTAAAACTAAAGCTAGCCACAACATTTAGCAAGCAAACTTAAAGCAAATTCAACACAAGCCAATTACACATTCTGGAGCCAACCAATGCAGAGAGGATTCAGAAAAGGCTAAATGCAATACTAGTTGATATCAAACACCATGGCACACTAAAAATACCCTCTAACTTGATACCAATCAGTGCCCAAGCTCCCCTTGATACAAAGTTCCGAAATTGAGCTTGACTTGATACAAAGAAAATCTGATGTGCCAAGAGGAACTAATGCTAAGTGTTTAACTGCGACTAGTAATTCAGATTGGCTAATCAATTCAGATTGGGAAGGCAAAATATTGGTGAAATGTTTTGCATGAATACATGAAGAAAAATTCAGACTTGAAGGCAACAATCCAGAAATGAATCTAGATGCAGCATTGACAACTGAAATTCAGTGAAAAGCTAGATGAAAAACCCGCTGATTTCAATCTCTATAACACACTAGAATTTGCATTCAACATGGCACAAACGAGGGCTGGAATTTCACTTGAAACATAGTGAAAGAATGAGGCAAACTTGATACACAAGGGAGGTGTTTATGTGCTGAAATCTGCTGCTGAATGCAAAAATTGCAAACTGTCAATTCAGTGATAAATTGATCAGTGCAGCTGGAAGGTAAGGCTACAAGTGAAATGCTCTGCGCGATTGAGTGAAGAAAATCGGTGATTGAAACAGAATTTCAGATCTGCAGGATTAAAATTCATGAAACAAAACCCTTAGCAGAAATGTGATTTCAGCCCAAATGCAGGAATTCAGCAACCGAATTGGACACAAACCCAGAAAATGAGCTGAAATGGATGCACAATCCTAAAGATCAGCAAGGCTTAAATAGAACTCACGTTTATTTGACACAAAAGCTCAAAAATCAGTAGCTGACTTGTAGCTTGATACACAATGCAGAGTGGAAATGAAGCAAGTGTTCAGGACTAAAGTTAATTTGCAGGAATGGTGATAGCAATTCAGACACAATCCGAATGCAAGTTATGGTAATTGAATCAGCTGTTGTAAACAACTGATATTAACTCAGAAACAAACTGAAACAGGAATGAATGCAGATTTCAGAATTCGAATGCAGGAATTCAGACAAATGGAAAAACAGAATTCGTTGCGCATATAAACAGAAATAAAATGCAGAATTACTAAGCTAAACAAAAACTAAGATCTGAAGCTAAAAGTGAACAACTTAGTTCAACTAAATTGAAATACTAGATGCGAAATTAGCTAAAGGTTTCAGAGCTAAAGAGAATTGCAGAAAAGAAGAATGATACGCAGCATGAAAAATTTGATACGCAAGAACAAAAATAAGAAACCAGCTGAATTTGAAACCAAGTGTTCACTAAACAACTCCCTAACTACTTAACTTAAAGATTGAACCCTAATTTAAGCTAGAACAATTCAGTAAACGAAATTAAGTAATCTGATACAAAGACAGAAACGAAACAATGGCAGTAATGGAAATTACAACTACAAACAATGAAAATTAACCAAGTAAACTAATCCTCAATCCTTCCCTAACTCGAATCCTCCTTGTTTGTCACGCAAGTGTGAGCCTCGAACCCGCAAGCTCAGCAAATCGATGGAAAACAGCATCTGCGATTCAAAACCAGCTCATCTCTGCTCAAATCCGAAAACCCATCCAATTCCTTCAACTCAGCTGCGATGATGGATTGGGATTGATCCGAGCACTTCAGGGAACCCCTCTGAACTACTCAGGTGGATGAAATGGTGCGCAGCCGATGTTGACGAAATCAAATGGCAGAACTCCGGAGACCTCACAAAAGCTCTGTTCTTGGGCAATTGAGAGCTGGAAATTCACCGAGAACCCTTCCACTGACCTAGAACTCGATCTAGTGAAGAAATCGAGGGGTCGCGCCCCTTTGGATTGAAGAAAAACTCTGAAGAAAACTAAGAACTGAAGAAGAAAGTATTGCGGCGAGGAAGACGCGACGAGGAGAAGCTGCGGCCAAATTTTGATTAAATAGTTACCAATGGACGGCCCAGATTTTTTTACATCAATCCAACGGCAGATCTTGCTCTGATTTGAGCCAAACTTTGAGGATGTTGATCAGGGATCAGGATCTGCCTCGTGGTAGCTCGGATCCTCCAGATGTGCAATGGATGGTCCAGATCAACCAAATCTTTGAATGGACGATCTAGAGCCCTCCGAGCTTGATCCAACGGTTGATTGAGCTCTGATTGGGATGAAACCTTCAGATCTTGATCAGAGTGCTTGATCAACCCTAACCCTAGCTCGGATTGCTTCAGATGGTCCCGGATGGCTCAGATCTAGCCGCTTTTAAATCGGACGGCCCGGATTAATCCTAAGCTTGATAACTCGATCCGGGTCACTTCCGACTCAAGTTTGACTCAATATGCCCTAGGTCCATGAATCTTTCATGCCTACAAAAATAGATCAAAAATTTAGTGGCCAAATAATCCAAATATATATAATTTTGCAATTAAGTCCAAAATAAGAGGAAGGCCTAAAACCTAGGGAAAAATCACAATTAAGCAAGTAAAACATGGGTCAAACATGGATTTTAGCAATTAAAATAATCAACAAAATGATACTTATCAGTAGCTCAGCGGAAGTAGCAAGAACAGAGTATGCAGAAAAATAGAAAACGAAAGCAAACTAACACAACTAGCAAGATCGCTAACAAGGAGAGTTTACAAGGTTCGGGGATAACTTGCCCCTACTCCTTGGCGTGCCCGTAAGGTGGGCGATCCCTTGATCGTCGGCAGATCAAGCCCCAGTGAACACCGGATAGAAAACAATCTCCTTCTCGGTGGAGAAACATTTCCACAGCGTTTCAATCAAGGATATAGTTTTAAGCACAATGAAACACAAGAAAGATCTTACTTAGCACTTAGCAAAGAAAAGAACACAGCAAGCTCTTCCCGAGCTCCACCCAACGACGATCTCACGCAAGAACTCTTTCCCCGTGTCTTCTCGCTGTCGGACTCAAAGCCTCTTGTTCCTTCCTCCAAGTGCTCAAGCAACGGATGGTCGCTTCACTGATTACAATTGCTTGCTCAAGAAGATGAAGCTTCAGAACACACAAGCAAGATGTAGAGAACACAATCGCGCAGCAAGAACAAGCCAGAAAATTGTTTCGTAAACTCTTCTTCTCTGCTCTTCTCCACTATGCCTTTTGTTTCTCCACTGAGCACAGGTGACACCATCTCACAACAGCCTCCAACTGCTTACCTGCCAACGCCAGCTACCACTGAGCTCTCCCTGGACTCCCTGAGCTTCTCTCAGCCAAGCTCCAGTCTGCAGCTCCAGCCGTTGCAACCTGAGATGGAAAACGGATAAACCTGCTCCAAGGAAAGGCCACCTTTGACTCTCCTTGGGTGTTTGAATCCTTCCCTATCACCTGCAGCTTAATCAGATCATTAGAGTAGTATATCAAATAGAAAATCAAGCATCAGAGATTAAGCGCAGAGAATCGGATACGTTCAGACTCGATCAAAGCGTTTGACAGTACATTTTGAATTAAAGTGATCGGTCACCGGACCGATCAGAGAGCCTCCTGATCGGTCACCAGACCGATCAGGCTGGGTTTAGACCGACCAGGCTCCGTCTTGATCGGTCCCCAACGATCAATCAGAAATCGCGATTTCTCTGGGACTCTCCTGGATCGATCACCAGACCGATCCCAGGTTGTGGATCGATCACCAGACCGATCCACCCCTTTGCTGGGCGATTTCTGAGCTTCGCAGTCCAAACCTCCTGATCGGTCACCGGACCGATCAGGGAGCCTCCTGATCGGTCACCAGACTGATCAGGTCATGACCAGACCGATCAGGCTCCGTCCTGATCGATCATAGTGAGGAACTCGCGACGCTGGATCGTTCTCCAGAACAATCTGCACAGTGTTCCAGATCGATCACCAGACCGATCAGGAGCAGATCAGCAGGGGAACTCAACCTCACTGTGTGCTCCCTGATCGGTCACCAGACTGATCAGGAGCCAAGCAGTGGGTGAAACGCATGCTCTCTGATCGGTCACCAGACCGATCAGTCATCGCTGGATCGGTCACCAGACCGATCCACGAAGGAGCACCGTGCCAACTTCCCTGATCGGTCACCAGACCGATCCAGGCAAGCCCAAATGCACTCTAAGTCTTGAGAACAAGCCTCCAACCCTTCTCTGACTCGTGCCATGCCCAGCTTCACTCACTGGGACTTCAACCTAGCCCTCCAAGCTAGAACCTGGCTTCACTCACCAGGGTTTCGGTCACCCGGCTTCACTCACCAGGATTTCAACCTAGCTTCACTCACTAGGATTTTAATCACCGGGCTTCACTCACCAGGACCCGGCTTCACTCACCGGGATTTCCATCACCTGGCTTCACTCACCAGGACCCGGCTTCACTCACCGGGATTTCCATCACCTGGCTTCACTCACCAGGACCTCGCTTCACTCACCGGGATTTCCATCACCTGGCTTCACTCACCAGGACTCGGCTTCACTCACCAGGATTTTCATCACCTGGCTTTACTCACCAGGACCCGACTTCAGTCACCGGGATTTCCATCACCTGGCTTCACTCACCAGGACCCGGCTTCACTCACCGGGATTTCCATCTACCTAGCCCTCCAAGCTAGGACCTGACCCTCCAAGCCAGGACTTTTTCTCACTTAACCCTCCAGTTGGGACTTTTCACCTAACCCTCCAAGTTAGGACTTTTCACCTAGCCCTCCAAGCTAGAACTTTTCACCCAACCTTCTGAGTTAGGACCTTTCCACATGCCAGCGTGCGATCTCCCGATCCACCTGGACTTAATCCAAATCCATTCAACTAAATTTAAATCGTTGTCAACACCAAAACAATAATCGGGTCAGACTGCATCAACAATAGGTTGCTGGGAAGACCTTCCTGGGCGCCTGAATGGAATCAGGCGCCCTACATGTGTCAGGTGCCCTATACCTATCAGGCTCCCTGGATTGTATTCTTATCAGCATCGCGAAGTTCGCGATTTCGGATGATTTTTTGACCGCCTATAGGGCACCTCAGAGGCTCTAGGGTGCTCGAGAAGTCACTATATAAAGGGATTCGACCCCTCAACTCAGAACAACATCTGCTACAACATTCTAAGCATTCTGAGAGAAGAAAAAGTGCTAGAGACGATGCTCTGCGACCAAGGAGGCTTCAGGAGGAAGTGTGCTGCACTTCGGACTTCCAGAATGGCCGAGTCTTCGACTTTTGTTTGGTTTGCTTTTCATTTTCAAGTTAAAGTTATTTACTATTGTTTTGCTTGTAACTCTGAACTGTAAGACGAGTTTCTCCGCCTTCGGAAAGTCCGGAAAGGAGACCACTAGTGGACGGGCGCTACCCGTGATTAGGCCTTGGATGTACAAACCCTGGGGGGTTGAGAACCAAGTAAAAACCCGTGTGTCTTCTGTGTTATGTTTTTCGTTTGCTTTACTTTTCCATTGTGCTATTGTTGGTGCCCCGGTTGATTTTGATGTGATCAACCAAGTTAGGTTAGGTCCTGTTGATTTTAATCCCTCTGCTAAGTGTGCAGGAGCTTAGGTACGGAGGAAGTCGAGCGTAAGACATAGCGGACGAGAAGGATTGTGCGGGGAAGTGAGCCGACGGGCTCGGTACAATCCGAGGGACGCGGAAGCTATGGAAGAGTACACCGGTGGAGCGAGAAGGACGTCCACGATGTCCGAGGGATGAGAAGCCGGGAGGAAGGACGCTTAAGGGGCGAAAGGTCGGAGTCAGGTTCGGGTGAGCCTAACTTCGGTTGGCCGGAAATCACCCAGAAGACGAAGAACTAAAAGACTGGTTAGTTTGACCATGTCAAACTGGGCACTCGAAAAACAAAACTGGGCACTCGAAAAACAAAGGATTTATTTGCTCGAAAAATGAAAAACTTACTTGCTGGTAAGAAGAATAGAACCCACGACCTTAAAGATACACATTAAGGTGCTTACCACTTCGAATAGCATGTAATGACAATAAAATGTTGCCGATATTACTACTTAGAGATTACAACAGTGACATGGAGATTCCAACAGCCATTCGAGCCATCTCGAGGAAAGATAAAGTTTTAATTAAACTTTATTTTTTAAAGGATAATGTTACATTATCCTTTAATCAAATCCAATGGATGCAGTTTAATCTCATCCAAGATCAACCATCCAGATTACATCCATGGATCAACGGCCAAGAGAAAAGTCATCAACAATCAACAATCCAGATTTATTCTCTTAGGCTATAAATAGACTTAGAGGTTTTGCTTTAGATTTCAATCATTCAATTCATTCTTGTAATTCTCTCTAAAGTCTAGCGTGCTTTTATTGTAAGGCTTCTCTGCCACAAGGAGATTTTAATTGAGCATCCACTGCCTTGGAAGCAACGTTCTTAGTTGCGACCAAGTTTTTTTTAAAGGCAAGTTTCCACCACTTTTCATTTATTAGCCGTCTATTCACCCCCTCTAGCCGGACCAACCCGATCCAACAGCTACTAACTCTCTGACTAGAAGGAACGAATGAACATCGAAGTTTCCGACGAAGTTTTCCAAAAAGTTTTCAAGTCGATATTTACCCCCCCCCCTCTATCGACGGCATCGGTCCCACATATAATAAGGGCTATAGTCGAGCTTACTTTACGACTTACAATGAAAAAAATCATCTTTAACAACAGAATTAGAGACGAAAATAAGAGACAAAATGTTAATTCCATCTCTAATTAGAGACGGACTTAAAGTTTCGTCTCTAAATAGAGACGGAACAATAATGTCGTCGCTACAACGGTCATTATTAATAAAAAATATAGTTAATCTAGAATTAGTTGCAATGGACATATAATATCCGTCTCTAATTAGAGACAAAATTTAAATTCAATCGTTAAATCGAGAGAGATATTATATTTCCGTCGCTAATTATAACTACTATATTTAAATATTAGAGATGGATATTTATTTCTGTCTTTATATTATAGACGAAATTTATATTTCATCTATATATGGCGACGGACAAAATTTTTGTCCTTAATTTTGGGATTAAAATAGAGCTCAACGTCGATCTCACATACTCTTTTCATGTTTCCAATCTCCGACAATATCTCTGACACTAGTACCCTCTCTGATCTTTGGTGTCCTCTCCGATCTCAAACATCCTCTCCTCCTCAATCTCGGTATTATCTTCTTCCATCTCTCTCCTCACATTTTTAATATGGTGAGATCTCGCAACCATGAGTTTGGCTGGCCGTGAGCTCACAACTGCGAGCTTGGTCGGCTGTGAGCTCGCGATAGCGAACTTGCTTGGCCAGCCAAATCTGCCCTGGCCACGAGGCCTAGACTGGTCGCCCCCTCAACCCTGGCTCTGGCCTTAGGCATGGTTGCGAGGCCTCGGCCCAGGTTGCAACCTCAGGCCTGGCCGCGAGGCCTCAACCATAGAAATACCGAATTTCATCATGACTCAAAACCATGATGCATTTCAAAATAAAGGAATGGAGATACATTCAGTAGATTTCCATATTCAATCAACATTTTAATTACTTGTAAATGTTAATGTACCTTATGAGAAGATAAATGATGGAGAGATGTTCAACAGTCATGATCTTGTTGAACTAACAAAGTATAGCGAGGAAGTTATATAAAATGTAAATGTTACTTATTTAGATTATAATGATGATTAAATATTAGTATTAATGTCCATCAGTTCTTGTAATTATACCATATTTGACATTAATGTTCTGATTTGATTATTGTTTAGAATGGGCATGTGTTATAATGTTATTGTACATATCTAGAAATGTCAGATGAGGCATTAGTATTCGATGGTCATGGGTTTTTGGTGGTTGGTAAGTATTGATGTTATTAGTAATTTTCAATTTTGCTATTTTTTGTATTTGTAACATATTTCTAATATTTATAATTTTTTAATACATTTTTACTCCATATGGTCATCGGGTGACGGCGTACATAACATCAAAATTTAAAGAATGATTGTGCGCTTCTGATACTAGTTGGAGGTGTGTAGACTAGGGGATGACAGATTTTTATTATGGTGCATTTTTGTAAGTAATTTTTATTTTCAGGATTTTAATCTTTTTTATACTAATTTGTAAACTTATTATTGCAAAGAAATATACCTGGGAGCCAGAGCACGAAGCAACATTTTATGCAATCTAGAAGAATGCTTATGCCAAGCTCTACAAAGAAAGACAAAAGGGAATAAGGTCATCTTATGTACCAGATGATATTTGGGATGCAAGGTGAGTCATCTAGGCTGCAGAGAGATGGCAGGCAAATTCAACAATAGCTCGAGTCAACAAAAACAATGAGCTGGTTGGCCCTAGTATCAGATCCACAAGGCATACCGTTGGATTTCGATCGATCATCAAGCATGTCATAGACTTGGTGAGTTAAATTTATATAAGAATTATGTAATTATCAATGAATTCTAATATTTTAATTTAATTTCATTCTTTAATATCCAAGAAAGTCAACTACAACGACTTTCTACTTGTTAGGAGGTATTTACCAAGACACAAGATAAAAGATGACACATTTGTCTATCGTTGATCGTTGGCATTAGACGTAAGAATATAAACTTGAATATATTTAACCATTAACAATGATTAGTTTTTGTAATTGTATATCTAATATGAATATTTTTTTATGTAAATACGAAGAAATAACAGCTAAGGTTGCACAGGCATCTCAGCCTGTTGCAGAGGGAGGTGAGGTGCAAACTCTATCCACCGACCAATTAAATTAGTTCTATTATGATGTGGTCGGTAGAAAGAAAAAGAACTCCACCCTCTACAGTCTTGGGTCCCAGGCAAGAGTTTTATATGATCATGTGATAACTCTTAAGGTTAAGGGTTGTCCCAGCGGATCATTTACTAGAGTAGAAGCATTAAAGCAAGAAAACCATGATTTGAAGAATCAACTCTCGACATTAAAGTAAGCATTTCAAGAATCTCGGCAAACCCAACCGAGATATGAGCAAATTCTATTGGGTGAGAAATGCAAGAATTTATGGCACAAATGAGTTAAACACCACATCATTTTAACTCTCAGGAGACTCAAGACCCTCAGGACCCTTACAATACTAATCATCAGCTGACTCATAGGTGTGTTGACCTTTTATTTTACTTTTTTTATCACTTATGAAACATACAAAATAGATATATTAATTTTCATATTAGATGCATATATAATTATATTATATCATTTCAGGAATATTGTAGATCTATTATATATATAGCTATGATATCCAAATTAATATTCAGGTGTGAAAAATAATTGTCTAGCTAACAATTGGATACTACTAGCTAGTTTTGGAGTGAGATTGGATGTGTTGGTTAGGATTGAATTTGATACATTAAGAGGTTTTTATTATATTTGTTGGATTAGATATGATATGTTGAGATTGAATTTGAAAACTTGTTGAATTTGATTTTGATATCACTACAAGAAATGATTAAAATAGCGATGAAATATTAGTGACAAAGTATAGTTGTAGCAAAATAGTGATGTTCACGACGAAACAACGTGACGTTATAAACAATCATATAAAANTCTGTTAGTAATATGAGAGAAGTGTCCTAAGGCAATCGCCTTATGATTGTAAACATTTATTTTAATAAATGAAAATTCACTATTTGAGTATACATGTTTGTGTATTTGATTGGGATCTTAAACTCATTTATTGAAAGTCCACAATATAATTCACAGCATGAGAGAATTTGTGATGAATTCACAACTAGTGATTATCTCAACATGTGCAATTGTGAAGTATTGAAAAATGTCCCTAATCGATAAATTGATAAATACGGACACTATCAATTCTGTTGAGACTAGCATGGGTTATTCTCTAATCAGCTGATTCTCACTGGCTGGTGACATTGAGATGTCCGGAGATAAACATGAATGCTAGTTAAGGGAACTAGTTCATTGGAGTGACTGGCTGTAAAACTTCACATGGTATTCTACATATAGACATGTCAGTGAAGTTCTTACTGCAGCTTAAGTGCGATGTTCATTTGACTTGCGGTGTTCAAGTCATCTTGGTCATGGAGACTTATACTTTAACATCTTAAGCAAGCACCTCCAAGGAAGTGTGGACCCAGGATGGTTGGGTATAAGCCAAAGTGCCCGAAGATGTTTGAACAGCCTACAAAGGATTCATCACTCCTTGCGAGGGGATGTATACCCAAGGCCTATCGTCGGATTGTTACTCAAAGCCTCTGGCCAGAGCATGACATGTTCAGAGTATGAGTCTCTGAAATACATGAGAGTAATTAGAATCCATTGGACGAGAAAGACATTACTTGGACTAGGTGTGACGTAGTCAGCCTAGTGGGGACTGACACATATAGACCATGTCCTGAACCAAGTGGGTATATGTTGGTGAAGGGAATGAGGCACGACTCATTATAGCGGCTAAAGGGTTTCAGAATTATTTCTGAGGTCAACCGTTGATCTTTCGATTAATTGGGGGTCATGATGTACTAGTAGGTGCCACTCATGATCGTTCTATAATTGGTTGATTATAGACGGCCAACATAAATCGAAAGCCTATTTAGTCACACGCACAATGAGTAATCCGAGGGATTTAAAATGACTTAAAAATTGGATTTTCCAATCAAGAGAAATAAGTCGAATCTAAATTTATCAGAGGCGCATCGGAAGCTTAAAATGGCTAAGTCTTTTGAAGGCTTATTGGGCGAATTAAATGAGTTTAATTCGCGAGGAGGCGGCTTGTTTTGGTCGGCCAAAGAGGGTCCCCACCCTCTTGGTTTGGCCGGCCACAACAAGGAGGGAAACCAATTTATTTGGTTTAAATTATAAAATAAATCAAGCGCGATTTGTTTTATAAAATTATGGATAAATAAATTTATATAAAGAAATTTATATAAAGAGATTTATTTTCATGGAAATTAAAATAAACCTTGGATTGGTTTATTTTATTTTATAAAATCAATTATGAATTGTTTTTTCCATGATAAGAAAAATTTATATAATAAATTTTTTGTGAAAATTTATTCCATAATAAAAGGGGAGATGTGTTTGTTTTATTATAAAGTTAGTTATAATAAAACTTAGTATAACAGAATAAGCATAGGAAAATTTATAAAGATAAATTTCTTATGAAAAATTTATTCCGTTAAAGGGGAGGCATGGCAATGGAGAGGCTACTATATAAAAGAACCAAGGCAAGGCTTGAATTCCAATCAAGAGATCAAGTAGCAAGCCCTCTCTATCTCTCCTTCTCTCCCTCTATCTCCTCTAGGGCCGGCGCCCCTACCTCCTCTAGGGCCGGCGCCCCTACGACCCTCTAGGGTCGGCGCCCCCTTCAAGTTGCCGTGAGGCATCTCCACCAAGAAGGTGCCGAAGAAGAAGAAGAAGCGGGTCGCATCTCATTCCTCTCCCCGGAATCTTGATTCCGTTACTTGGTGGTTAGTTTCCTTCTCTCTCTCTTGATATTCTTGTCATGCCTTTGGAGAATCTAGTAGTTCTTGTCGGCATGAAACTCGTGACTTTACGAAGTCATCCCGAAGAGAACTCGGCGTGGACGCGAATAGAGGCGGAGCTTCCAAGGGACGCTACGGTTGGATCTCGTCCCTTACTTCGAGTTACGTGAGGTATTGAGTAAATTAGTTTACTTTCTGCAAAATTTTAATTTATGATCATGTCCACACATCATAAGGTTGCATGCTAGATACGTGGTAAAAATAATTTGAGAAATAATTTATGCTAATTCTTCCGCTGCACGTAATTAATTTAAAAAAATTACAAGCTCATATCCATGTCAACATGCACCCAGTCCCAACAGTGGTATCAGAGCCGGTTAGTGTTCGACATAATCATATAATTGTTTTGCGGAAAACTTTGTCATGATCTCAATTTTGGAAAATTTTCCAATAATGGAAACTTTCCAATTATGATAAATTTTAGATTTAGGAATTTCAAAGTTTAGAAAGCCTCATGAATTTCGTAAACTTTTGAAATATCCTAGTTTCTGAAATTTTATGATAATTGTGAAAACTTCTCATTTTTGAAAACTTTCCAATTTTGGAAATTTCCTATTTTGGAAATTTTCCAATTTTGGAAATATATAAGTTTTCTTTATACCAGAAACTTACAATTATTCTGAAAACCTATTATGAAATCTCGCAATTTTGGGCACTTTCTTTCAAGAATGTCTAGACAAATTTATGGATCATTAATTGACAATTAAATTCGAATTAGTTTTAAATTATTAACAAAATTCTTTATTTTGGATTGAGCCTCGGGGAGCCGTCCAATTTAATGTTAGTTGTTGTAATTTAATTTCCCATTTTGAATAAAATTGTCATGTTTAATTTGGTTACGCCTCGGGGAGCGGACCAAATTGGATTTACCTCAAATTTCTTTTCTTTGGGTATCTGAGCCTCGGGGAGCCACCCTTAGAAAATAATTTATTGTAATTAATTAATCCATAAATAAAATATGTGATCAAATCTTGGAAATTTAAGATAATTTCCTTATTTGATTTAAGAGGTGATGCTCTTACATATTGTTGTCTCCAAAATTAATTAGGAAAATGGTTTCCAATAGAGTTTTCTTAAATTAGATTTTCATGAAAATAATATGTGGTTGAATTAAGGGAATTGTCTCTTAATTTAATAAGATTTGATTTAGAGAAATCAAAGTCTTAAACATATTATTTCCGAAATTGATTATGACAATTTAGAAAATTATTTCCCAAAACAATTCCTTGAATAAAGTATGAAATCGGGATTAGGAAATCCGGTTCCTAGTCTAATTAATAAGACTTGATAAATTAAGTCACATACATACTTTATTAAGAAAATCGTTAGTCATGACATAATTATATGTCATGAATGTGCTTTGAAAAGAAAGGATGAGACCCAAAACCCCTTACAAAATATTAAGGCTAACACCTTCCATTAATATGGTTAGAACCGGAGTTTTATTTCTCGTTTGGGTTGATGGACACATCCATGCCCGGCTTGAACCTCAACATGTTCAAACCATGGAATTAGTTTATGATTAATATAGTTGGAGTCAGAGGTCAATCCTTAGTTTTGGTTGTTGGACACATCCAAGCCTGACTAAATGGTTGAATGAGTTCCAACCATATTAAAACTATTTCTTGATTAATGGGCCACCCTTAAGCTTGGAGCATCGATTTGTTGTGCCACAGCCAAGGTCGATGTTAAGAGAGGTGCAGTTGGGTGCTATGTATATTGTTGCATACTTGTTAATGAGTTAACAACCCAATGATTTATGCAAACATTCAATTAGATGATAGCATATAGTGATAGTTACATATATGTGATATGTAATCGGTATAATTACCTACCTTCATAGCTAAGAATAACTTGATGGTCACAGCCATGGTTGTTCTTATCTATGGTTGGATATCAACCTATTTGGAGATGTTCCTACAATCTCCCGAATTGATAAAAAGGGTTATTCAATTCGATAAATAAATAGGATTTAATTAATGTATGTTGATGCATCTTTATCATTCTTCTCACATAAGCTCAATTTATATTTCTAGGATAATCACTCGATCATGTCTTCTCTGAATTTGCGTTCCATTTTGGACACCAATAAACTGACTGGGCCAAACTTCATGGACTGGCTTTGAAACCTAAGGATAGTCCTCAAGGCAGAGAAGCTTGCTTATGTTCTTGAAGATCAACTTCCCAACCATCCTCCAGAAAATGCAACTCTAGACCAGTTAGTGGCCTATCATAAACATGTGACCGATTCAGAACTTGCGAGTTGCATCATGCTAGCCGCTATGGTACCTGAGCTGCAAAAGCAGCATGAGCATATGGATGCTTATACCATCATCTTCCATCTTCATGAGTTATTTGACGAGCAGGCGAGATCCGAAAGGTTCGAGGTCTCCAGACTCCTCTTCACCTCTAAGATGCAGGAAGGCACTTCTGTTTCACAGTTTGTGTTGAAGATGTTGGGGTGTATTAAGCGACTGAGCACACTCGGTTTTGTAATGGATCATGAACTAAGTATTGACTTAATTCTGCATTGTTTGACCAAAAGTTATTCACAATTTGTGATGAACTATCGGATGAACAAGCTGGAGACTACCATTCCTGAGTTGCACAACCTGCTAAAGACTATAGAGCCTTCTGTGAAGCAGGATCAAAAGACGGTACTGTTGGTTGGTTCCTCGAAGAAAGGTTCTAAGAGGAAGGCCAAAGAACAGAATAAGGGAAAGAAGAAAAAGGCCAAGAAGACTGAAAAGACACCAAAAGGTACTTGCCATCACTACGGCAAGGAGGGTCACTGGCGAAGAAACTGCAAGGTTTATCTTGAGTGCTTGAAGAAGAAGGCATCCAATGCCCCCATCCTCTTCATGTATCTTCGTTATTGAATGTCACTCTATTTCCTCAACCACCTGGGTACTTGACACTGGGTGTAGCTCACATATAGTAATGACATATAGGGGCTAAGGAATAGAAGAAGACTCGTCAAGGGAGAAGCGAATTTGTGAGTTGGAAATGGAGCAATGATTGCTGCTGTTGCCATCGGAACATATTTGCTAAAGCTCCCTACTAGACGTGTCTTAGAATTGGATAATTGTTATTTTGTTCCTTCGTTAATAAAGAGCATTGTATCTATTTCATGTTTGAATGAAAAGGGTTATCATTTAACTTTTAGTAACAATTGTTGTTACATAACTTTAAATGGTGTTCATTATGGGAATGGAACTTTGTGTAATGGTATCTACACGTTAGATTTATCAGGTGACATTTTCAATATCGAAGTTAGCAACAAACGTGCTCGAATAGGTAATCGAATAGACTCCTACACGTGGCATTGTCGTCTTGGCCATGTAAGTAAGAAACGCATGACCAAATTACACCGATGTGGAATTTTGGAATCATTTGAACCCAGTTCATTTGATACATGCGAATCATGCTTAAAAGGCAAGATGGCCAAATTACCCTTTTCCGGAAAAGGTAATCCAGTGGGAGAATTGCTTGGTCTAATACATACTGATGTATGTGGACCAATGTCAACTCTTGCACAAGGAGGCTATAGCTACTTCATTACCTTTATCGATGATCACTCACGATTCGGGTATGTGTTCTTGATGAAACACAAATCTGAAGCTTTTGAGAAATTCAAAGAGTTCAGAAATGAAGTAGAGAAACAGCTTAGCAAAAGTATTAAGATACTTCGATCCGATCGGGGTGGTGAATACTTAAGTCAAGAGTTTCATGATTATCTAAGGGACAATTGCATATTGTCCCAATGGACTCGGCCGTATACACCACAGCATAATGGTGTATCTGAGAGGCGCAACCGAACCTTGATGGACATGGTTAGGTCTATGATGAATCATGCAACTCTTCCAAAATCCTTTTGGGGCTATGCACCTAAGTCAGCTGTTTACTTGCTAAACAGAGTCCCGACCAAGGTAGTCTCTACTACTCCATATGAGACATGGAATAGTAAGAAACCTCACTTAACTCACCTTAAGATATGGGGTTGTCCTGCTTATGTGAAGCGGACTATATCAGACAAATTGGATGTTAAGTCTGATAAATGTCTATTTATTGGATACCCTAAGGAAACGAAGGGTTACCAATTCTATCATCCCTTGGAACAAAAGGTGTTTGTTTCAAGGCATGCTGTATTTCTGGAAAAAAAATTTCTTTTACAAGAAAACAGTGGGAGTGGCATTGAACTTGATGAAGTTCAAGAAACTCCAATAGACATTACAGAGACACCTAGTCTAGACCCACAACCAATAACTCATAATGATGAGCTATCAGTTGAACCTAAAACAACACCACCTCTTCGTAGGTCTGATAGGACACGCAATATTCCAGAGAGATACGGATTTATCATAAGTGAATCGAATGATGTGTTACTCATAAGCGATGACGAACCTATCAGTTATGAAGATGTTCTGAAAAGTTCAGAAAGGGATACATAGCTTGAAGCCATGAAGTCGGAAATGGATTCCATGTACGAAAATCAAGTATGGGACTTGGTTAACCCACCTGAAGGGATTAAGCCCATAGGGTGCAAGTGGGTTTTCAAGAAGAAAACCGACATGGAAGGTAATGTTGTTACCTTTAAGGCTAGACTAGTGGCAAAAGGATATCGTTAGAAACAAGGAATTGATTATGACGAAACCTATTCGCCAGTAGCTATGCTTAAATCCATTCGGATGCTCCTAGCCATAGTAGCTCATTATGATTATGAGATATGGCAAATGGATGTGAAAACAGCTTTCCTTAATGGAAACCTGCTTGAGGATGTATACATGATACAACCTGAAGGTTTCACATCAGTTGATAAAACCAAAGTATGCAAGCTTCGACGATCCATATATGGACTGAAGCAAGCATCCAGGAGCTGGAACATCCGTTTTGATGAGACAATCAAAGAGTTTGATTTCTCACAAAATCCTGACGAACCTTGTGTGTACAAAAAAGTTAGTGGGAGTGCAGTCGTATTCCTAGTGTTATATGTCGATGGCATATTACTTATAGGAAATGATATATCAGTCTTATAGACAGTTAAAATTTGGTTGTCCAAAACTTTCTCCACGAAAGACCTGGGAGAAGCAACCTATATCCTTGAGATTAGAATCTATAGAGATAGATCAAAAAGGTTGTTTGGTCTTTCGCAGTCTACATATATAGACCGAGTGCTAAAAAGGTTTAGCATATTTGAATCCAAGAAAGGATACCTTCCCATCAGGCATGGGATCAACCTTTCAAAGTCTATGTGTCCGCGCACAGAAGACGAGAGGATTTGCATGAATAAGATTCCTTATGCATCCACGATAGGATCTATCATGTATGCTATGTTATGTGTTGGTGCAAGTTGCATCAATGATGTTTCTCTTTAAGTGTTTTAATGTTTGACAATTCACTTAAGTCAGTGATATATTGAACAGACAAAGGGGAGCAAAAGAGAAGTAACCTTAGCTGAAGAAAAGTCCTAGTTAATCTAGGCATCGAAACTCTAAAGACCTATCGAAGGGCTGCTAGGCACCTAGCGAAGGGCTGCTAGGTATCATAACTCTAAGACCTAACGAAGGGCTGTTAGGCAACTAGCGAAGGGCTGCTAGGTATCGTAACCCTAAGACCTAGCGAAGGGATGCTAGGCACCTAGTGAAGGACTACTAGGCATAGAAGACCTAGCGAAGGGCTGCTAGGCACCTAGCGAAGGGCTGCTAGGCACCTAGCGAAGGGCTGCTAGGCATAGAAGACCTAGCGAAGGATTGCTAGGCACCAGGCGAAGGACCGCTTGGTAACAAAGACCTAGTGAAGGGCTGCTAGGCACCTGGCGAAGGACCGCTGGGGAATGAAGTCTTGGTCCGAGGGACTGAGCAACTTAGCTGAGCGATGACTAAGGACAGGAGTAGAGACGGGTCAGGGTTCGAGCGTCTCGAGATCCGGAGTAATCGGAAGCTAAGTAAAAGTCCACCCGAAGGGCTGGGTGGCAACCGTCTCCTGAAAGGAGTAGGTGAAGGGCGAGTTCTCGGGGATAGGAACTCGTGCCGGTTCGACCTAGGGTTTCATGCAAATCCGAAGTCCGAACCAAGTCTCTAAGGCTAACATTATATGTATCCATGCTTTGTGTATGTGTATCTTGCAGGTATCAAGAACCGGAGATAAAGCAGTTAAACCAGGCAAAAACCTGTTGGAGGCCCTAAGCAGGGCGCCCCCATGCAACCAGGGCACCCCCAACACTGGGGCGCCCCCAGACTGTACTAAAGAAGCAGGAAACGTGGTGTATGCAGAACAGGTGTCAACCAGGGCGCCCGGAGCGTCCGGGGCGCCCAGATTAGTAGCTGTTTTGCTGTTTCGAAGTCAGAACACAGGATAAGCCCTCACGGGGGCGCCCGGGGCGTCCGGGGCGTCCGGGGCGCCCGGGGCGTCCGGGGCGTCCGGGGCGCCCGGGGCGTCCGGGGCGCCCGGAGCGTCCGGGGCGCCCTGGTCAATGATCTTATCACCTGCGGCGAGGTAGGCGCAAGGATAAGGGTTGACCGAGTCATCCGGGGCGCCCCCAGGAGGCCTATATAAGGGGCTTCGACCCCTTTGCTTCAAACACAACATTCCAGAGCCATTCTGATCAGTCCGACCGACAACAACGCGCTAAAGACGAGGCTCCACGACCGGGAGGCTCTAGGAGGAAGTGCGCGGCACTTCGGAGGTCCAGATCGGCTGACGCTTCGACATAAGTTGTTTTGGTTTGATTTACATTCTGCAATTAATTTTAATTATCCTTTTGCTTGTAAATCAAACTGTAAGACGGGTTTTCTCCGCCTTCGGAAATTCCAGAAAGGAGACCAATAGTGGACTCACGCCGAGTACATAGGCCTTGGACGTACTGACCCAGGGGGGTCGGGAACCAAGTAAATAAATCTCGCGTGTCCTTCTGTATTACATTTATTTTTCTGTTTTTACTTTTCTGCTGTGCTACTAATATTCTAAGTCTAGAATGAACGAAAGCTTTACGAAGATTTCCGAAAGATTTTGAACGGTCGATATTCACCCCCCCCCCTCTATCGACGGCACTAGTCCTACATTATGTACTAGGCCCGATGTATCGTATGCTCTGAGTGTCACGAGCAGATAATAGTCTGATCCAGGAATGGATTATTGGGCGGCTGTCAAGACAATCCTTAAGTACTTAAGAAGAACTAAGGATGTGTTCCTAATATATGGAAAAGGAGATATGGTAATACGTGGGTATACAGATGTCAGTTTCCAGACAGATAAGGATGACTCCAAATCACAGTCTGGATACGTATTTACTTTGAATGGAGGCGCAATAAGTTGGAAGAGTTCCAAACAAGACACCGTAGTGGATTCTACCACGGAAGCGGAATATATCGTAGCTTCGGAAGCAGCAAAGGAAGCAGTCTGGATCAAGAAGTTTGTCTACGAACTTGGTGTGGTTCCAACCATTGATGAAGCAGTGCCGGTTTACTGCGACAACAATGGAGCTATTGCACAAGCAAAGGAACCAAGGTCTCATCAGCGATCAAAACACGTGCTTCGCCGCTATCATCTGATCAGAGAGATTATAAGTAGGAATGATATACAAATTGAGAAAATTCCCACTGAAAGGAATTTAGCAGATCCTTTAACTAAGGCCTTGCCTCAAAGTAAGTTTGAGGGTCATGTAAGAGCCTGTGGTATTGGATACCGTAGCGATTGGCATTAGGCCAAGTGGGAGTTTGTTAGTAATATGAGAGAAGTGTCCTAAGGCAATCGCCTTATGATTGTAAACATTTATTTTAATAAATGAAAATTCACTATTTGAGTATACATGTTTGTGTATTTGATTGGGATCTTAAACTCATTTACTGAAAGTCCGCAATATAATTCACAGCATGAGAGAATTTGTGATGAATTCACAACTAGTGATTATCTCTACATGTGCAATTGTGAAGTATTGAAAAATGTCCCTAGTCGATGAATTGATAAATACGGACACTATCAATTCTGTTGAGACTAGCATGGGTTATTCTCTAATCAGCTGATTCTCACTGGATGGTGACATTGAGATGTCCGGAGATAAACATAAATGCTAGTTAAGGGAACTAGTTCATTGGAGTGACTGGCTGTAAAACTTCACATGGTAGTCTACATATAGACATGTCAGTGAAGTTCTTACTGCAGCTTAAGTGCGATGTTCCTTTGACTTGCGGTGTTCAAGTCATCTTGGTCATGGAAACTTATCCTTTAACATCTTAAGCAAGCACCTCCAAGGAGGTGTGGACCCAGGATGGTTGGGTATAAGCCGAAGTGCCCGAAGATGTTTGAACAACCTACAAAGGATTCACCACTCCTTGCGAGGGGATGTATACCCAAGGCCTATCGTTGGATTGTTACTCAAAGCCTCTGGCTAGAGCATGACATGTTCAGAGTATGAGTCTCTGAAATACATGAGAGTAATTAGAATCCATTGGACGAGAAAGACATTACTTGGGCTAGGTGTGACGTAGTCAGCCTAGTGGGGACTGACACATATAGACCATGTCCTGAACCAAGTGGGTATAGGATGGTGAAGGGAATGAGGCACGACTCATTATAGCTGCTGAAGGGTTTCAGAATTATTTCTGAGGTCAACCGTTGATCATTCGATTAATTGGGGGTCATGATGTACTACTAGGTGCCACTCATGATCGTTCTATAATTGGTTGATTATAGACGGCCAACATAAATCGAAAGCCTATTTAGTCACACGCACAACGAGTAATCCGAGGGATTTAAAATGAGTTGAAAATTGGATTTTCCAATCAAGAGAAATAAGTCGAATCTGAATTTATCAGAGGCGCATCGGAAGCTTAAAATGACTAAGTCTTTTGAAGGATTATTGGACGAATTAAATGAGTTTAATTCGCGAGGAGGCGGCTTGTTTTGGCCGGCCAAAGAGGGTCCCCACCCTCTTTGGTTTGGCCGGCCACAACAAGGAGGGAAACTAATTTATTTGGTTTAAATTATAAAATAAATCAAGCGCGATTTGTTTTATAAAATTATGGATAAATAAATTTATATAAAGAAATTTATATAAAGAGATTTATTTTCATGGAAATTAAAATAAACCTTGGATTGGTTTATTTTATTTTATAAAATCAATTATGAATTGATTTTTCCATGATAAGAAAAATTTATATAATAAATTTTTTGTGAAAATTTATTCCATAATAAAAGGTGAGATGTGTTTGTTTTATTATAAAGTTAGTTATAATAAAACTTGGCATAACGGAATAATTCATAGGAAAATTTATAAAGATAAATTTCTTATGAAAAATTTATTCCGTTAAAGGGGAGACTTGGCAATGGAGAGGCTACTATATAAAGGAACCAAGGCAAGGCTTGAATTCCAATCAAGAGATCAAGTAGTAAGCCCTCTCTCTCTCTCCTTCTCTCCCTCTATCTCCTCTAGGGCCGGCGCCCCTACCTCCTCTAGGGTCGGCGCCCCTACCACCCTCTAGGGTTGGCGCCCCCTTCAAGTTGCCGTGAGCCATCTCCACCAAGAAGGTGCCGAAGAAGAAGAAGAAGCGGGTCGCATCTCCTTCCTCTCCCCGGAATCTTGATTCCGTTACTTGGTGGTTAGTTTCCATCTCTCTCTCTTGATATTCTTGTCGTGCCTTTGGAGAATCTAGTAGTTCTTGTCGGCACAAAACTCGTGACTTTGCGAAGTCATCCCGAAGAGAACTCGGCGTGGACGCGAATAGAGGCGGAGCTTCCAAGGGACGCTACGGTTGGATCTCGTCCCTTACTTCGAGTTACG
Source organism: Boesenbergia rotunda (assembly GCA_024364735.1). NCBI lineage: Eukaryota > Viridiplantae > Streptophyta > Magnoliopsida > Zingiberales > Zingiberaceae > Boesenbergia > Boesenbergia rotunda. Next base: position 41,344 of record JAGFNQ010008305.1, on the reverse strand, counting down.
CGAGGTATTGAGTAAATTAGTTTACTTTCTGCAAAATTTTAATTTATGATCATGTCCACACATCATAAGGTTGCATGCTAGATACGTGGTAAAAATAATTTGAGAAATTATTTATGCTAATTCTTCCGTTGCACGTAATTAATTTTAAAAAATTACGAACCCGTATCCATGTCAACATGCACCCGGTCCCAACAAATTCAACCACATATTATTTTCATAAAAATCTCTTTTAAGAAAACTCTATAGGAAACCATTTTCCTAATTAATTTTGGAGACAACAATATGTAAGAGCATCGCCTCTTAAATCAAATAAGGAAATTATCATTTGAGAATCACCTCAAAATTTCCAAGTTTTGATTACATATTTTATTTGTGGATTTATTAATTTCAACAAATTATTTTCTTTGGGTGGCTCCCCGAGGCTCAGATGCCCAAAAAAAGTAATTTGTTGTAAATCTAATTTGGTCCACTCCCCGAGGCGTAACCAAATTAAACATGACAATTTTATTCAAAATAGGAAATTAAATTACAACAACTATCTTTAAATTGGACGGCTCCTCGAGGCTCAATCCAACATAAAGAATTTTGTTAATAATTTAAAATTAATTCGAATTTAATTGTCAATTAATAATCCATAAATTTGTCTAGACTTTCTTGAAAGAAAGTGCCCAAAATTGTGAGATTTCATAATAGATTTCCAGAATAATTGTAAGTTTCTGGTACAAAGAAAACTTACATATTTCTAAAATTGGAAAATTTCTAAAATAAGAAATTTCCAAAATTGGAAAGTTTCCAAAAATGGAAAGTTTTCACAATTATCATAAAATTTCAGAAACTAGGATATTTCAAAAGTTTGCAAAATTTCATGAGGATTTCCAAACTTTGAAATTCTTAAATCTAAAATTTATCATAATTGGAAAGTTTCCATAATTGGTAAATTTTCCAAAATTGAGATCATGACAAAGTTTTCCGCAAAACAATTATATGATTATGTCGAACACTAACCGGCTCTGATACCACTGTTGGGACCGGGTGCATGTTGACATGGATACGGGTTCGTAATTTTAAAATTTAATTACGTGCAGCAGAAGGTTTAGCTTAAATAATTTCTCAAATTATTTTAACCGCGTATCTAGCATGCAACCTTATGTTGTGGAGACATGATCATACATTTAAAATTTTGCAGAAAGTAAACTAATTTACTTAATACCTCGCGTAACTCGTAGAAAGGGACGAGATCCAACCGTAGCGTCCCTTGGAAGCTCCGCCTCTATTCGCGTCCACGCCGAGTTTTCTTCGGGATGACTTCGCAAAGCCACGAGTTTCGTGCCGACAAGAACTACTAGATTCTCCAAAGGCACGACAAGAATATCAAGTGAGAGAGATGAAAGCTAACCACCAAACGAAGAACGGAATCCGGATTCTGGGAGGAAGGAAGGAGTTGCGTCCGCTTCTTCTTCTTCTTCGGCTTCTTCTTGGTGGAGGTGGCTCACGGCAACCCTAGAGGAGCTCTCTAGGGCCGGCGCCCACTTGAGGAGGGAGAGGGAGAGAAGGAGAAGAAAAGGAGGCTAGGCAAGAATCCTTGATCACTTGAATTGCTTTCTAAGCCTTGCCTATGTACCTTTATATAGTAGCCTCTTTATCGTCAAGTCTCCTTTTTAACGGAATAAATTTTTCATAAGAAATTTATCTTATAAATTTTTCTATGAATTATTCCGTTATGCCATGTTTTTATTATAACTTAATTTATAATAAAAACAACCATGTCTCCCCTTTTATTATGGAATAAAATCTTACAAGAAATTTGTTATATAAATTTTTCTTATCATGGAAAAATCAATTCATAATTGATTTTATAAAATAAAATAAACCAATCCATGGTTCATTTTAATTTCCATAAAAAAGAATAAATTTCTATAAATTTCTTTATATAAATTTTTTTTATCCATAATTTTATAAAATAAATCACGTTCGATTTATTTTATAATTTAAACCAAAAACTTGGTTCTCCCATTTATTGTGGCCGGCCAAACCAAAGAGGGTGGGGACCCTCTTTGGCCGGCCAAACCAAGTCGTCTCCTTGCGAATTAAACTCATTTAATTCGCCCAATAAGCCTTCAAAAGACTTAGCCATTTTAAGCTTCTGATGCGTCTCTGATAAATTCAGATTCGACTTATCTCTCTTGATCGAAAAATCTAATTTTCAACTCGTTTTAAATCCCTCGGATTACTCGTAGTGCGTGTGACTAAATAGGCTTTCGATTTATGTTGGTCGTCTATAATCAACCAATTATAGAACGATCATAAGTGGCACCTAGTAGTACATCATGACCCCCAATTAATCAAAAGATCAACGGTTGACCTCAGAAATAATTCTGAAACCCTTCAGCAGCTTTAATGAGTCATGCCTCATTCCCTTCACCATCTTATACCCACTTGGTTCAGGACACGGTCTATGTGTGTCAGTCCCCACTAGGCTGACTACGTCACACCTAGCCCAAGTAATGTCTTTCTCGTCCAATGGATTCTAATTACTCTCACGTTTCTGAGATATTCATACTCAGATCATGTGATGCTCTGGCCAGAGGCTTTGAGTAATAATCCGACGATAGGCCTTGGGTATACATCTCCTCGCAAGGAGTGGTGAATCCTTTATTGTTCAAACATCTTCGGGCACTTCGGCTTATACCCAATCATCCTGGGTCCACACCTCCTTGGAGATGCTTGCTTAAGATGTCAAAGTATAAGTCTTCATGACCAAGATGACTTGAACACCGCAAGTCAAAGGAACATCGCACTTAAGCTGCAGTAAGAACTTCATTGACAAATCTATATGTAGATTACCATATGAAGTTTTACAGCTAGTCACTCCAATGAACTAGTTCCCTTAACTAGCATTCATGTTTATCTCCGGACATCCCAATATCACCAGCCAGTGAGAATCAGCTGATTAGAGAATAACCCATGCTAGTCTCAACAGAATTGATAGTGTCCGTATTTATCAATTCATCGACTAGGGACAATTTCAATACTTCACAATTGCACATGTAGAGATAATCACTAGTTGTGAATTCATCACAAATTCTCTCATGCTGTGAATTGTATTGCGGACATTCAGTAAATGAGTTTAAGATCTCAATCAAATACACAAACATGTATACTCAAATAGTGAATATTCATTTATTAAAGTAAATAATTACAATCATAAGATGATTGCCTTAGGACACTTCTCTCATATTACTAACACCTCCACCCCTTGTAAATCATGGGGTCCAAAGCCGATCTGGGTCCTGCAGCTTAGGCTTGACTGGACCCGATCTCATGGACTTCTAATCTTCAAACTAGAGGCTTCCGAGCTTGGTTGGTATCTCTATATGTGGGTTCTCCTGAGATGATACTCACACCTCTGTACACGACATTCATTTGGTTTTCTTATTCCTCGTCGATGGGGAACGAAATGGGTTGCTCCTAATCAGTGGGTGGAAATGTTTGATCAATAGCTTGGGAAGGTTGAGGTTGACCTCCATTATTCTACTTTCCTTGCGGGGGACCCTGTTGTTGAAATCCCTGTTGAGCTTGCCAAGCTTGTTCTCTGGCCAACTGTCGGCAATCCTTTATGTCATACGTCTGACTCAAGTGATATGTGCAAAAAGGTTTCCATTGATGAGCTCCTGCTCTGTTGTTCCGAGAAGTCTCGACTTGTTATATTTGTCTGGGATCGCCTCCTTGAGTAACGAGAGCCGATCAGGAGCCTCAAATAGGGCCAATTTGCTTAGTGACTTTTTGTTGAGTCAACTGTGGTGGTGCTAGCACAACTTCCTTACATCGAGCGACCTGCGCTTCTTCAACATTGATATAGCTCGAGGCTCTTCGCAAAAGATTATCAAAACTCTTCGACAGCTTTTATACCATAGAGCGAAAGAACTCCCCATCCATGAGTCCTTGAGAGAAAGCACTTACTAATATTTCTTGGGTAACTGTAGGAACATCCATAGATATTTGATTAAATCTTTCAATATAAGCCCTTAGGGACTCTTTAGGGTCTTTCTTCAAATAAAAGAGTTCCATATTGGTCTTATGATATCTCTTGCTATTGGTAAAATATTATAAAAAGACCTTTTCAAACTCTTTGAAATTGTGGATTGAGTCATGGGGTAGTCTATCAAACCACCATTGCGTAGGGCTCAAAAGGGTTGTAAGGAAAACCCTACACTTAACTCTATCTGAGAATTAATGTAGTAGATCATCATTTTCAAATTTTATCATGTGCTCTTTGGGATCCGTTGCTCCTGTTGGGGCAATCAGCCCAAAGATGATCTGGAGGATCATGGGTTTTGATGTGTGTGTCAATATGATTAAGTTAAGGTTTGTTGTTGGACTAATATGTGTATGTGACTGTGCAGGTTTGCAAGTACACATAGACTTGGTTGGATGTCTTCAGGAGAAGGGTGGCATGGAGGCAAGTTGGAGGCTTATGTGCGCATCCGAGGGACCATGGATAGCAGAGACGATGAGTCGAGGGACGCGGACTTCGAGGCATGCATGAAGGGTGGCATAGAGGCAAGCCAAGGGCTTGCGTGCGCATCCGAGGGACGGGAGCCGAAGACGAAGAGGGCGTGGAGGCAACAGATCGAGACTGCTGATTGAAGAGGCAACCAGGTCGTGAGGGTCCGAGTGCGAGTGTTTGTACTCGGGAACTAAGCCGAGAGGGTTTGAGTGCAGAGAGAAATGTACTCGGGAAGGGAACCCTAGGCTTAGAAGGGTACCAGTCGACTGCCCCAGGGGCAGTCGACTGGGATGGCCAGAATTCGAAAGGTCAGTGTGTGAGAATTCGAATTCAGGGAGGACCAGTCGACTGCTCCAGGAGCAGTCGACTGGCCAACGGTCATATTCAACTCGAGCTCTATTTAAAGGAGCTCGGTTCAAGCTATTTACTCTTGGCGAAACTTGCTTGGATAGAGTGAGTTAGTAGCCTATAGTGCTTAGATAGTGTCTAGAGGTTGTGGAGAGGTTTCTCCACCCACAAGGAGCTACGAGATCTAGCCCGAGGTGCTCCAGGGAATCATCCACCGACGGATTGGAGATCACCCACCTTACGGGCAGCCGTGGAATAGGAGTTTTTATCTCCGAACCACGTAACTAGGTGCGTTAGCATTGTTTTCATTTGTTTTATTAGATTTCCACTTGTGCTTGCTAACGTTGTAGGTAGGAAAGTCAAAAGTTGTTATTCACTCCCCCCCCCCCTCTAGCAAGACGAACACGATCTATCTAGTGGTATCAAAGCAAAGGTCCGCTCTTGTTGGAATAACTGCCAAAAGGGCACAAGCTAGAGGAAAGAAGACAAGTTGGCGGATGATATCAACACTCCACCCTCCTATGATCATGATGACTTTGACTATTGGAGGACAAGAATGAAGACTTGGCTTGTAATAGAGTGGAAATGCATAATGGTGCTAGAAGAGCCCTTCGAAATTTCAAAGGATAAGCACGGGAAGAAGCTTCGACCTAGATATTGGACCAAGGAGCAACAAGTTCAATCTAAGGCAAATGAGAAAGCAATTAGTATATTAATTGATATTTTGCCTAAAAATGTGTTGAGTGGTGTAGGTAAATATGAAAATGTATATGAGCTATGGAACAAGATGGGAGAATACCATAAGAACTCTACACAAGCCAAATTAGTGGAAGAGCCAAAGGAAATAAACTCAATGGTCCAAGAAGTTAAAGAAGAAGAAGAATTTCTCATCTCATCAGGTGAAGTGGAAGAAGAAAGTGAGAGGTTGTCCACTTCATCAAGGGAAGCGGAAGAGGTCACCACCTCAAGGATTGAGGGGAGGAGAGATCCACTTCCATACCAGAGCAAGAAGAAGCTCCTACCTCCACCAAAGCAAGAACCAAAGACCATATTATATGCTTTGAATGCAACAAGAAGGGGCACTACAAGGATAAGTGTCCACTAGGTAAGGAGGTAAACTTTAAACTCGGGTCCATTCATTTTAAATCTAATGTGGGTTGTAGGGAAAAGAAAGAAAAGAAGCACATTAGGTGCTATACTTGCGGGGAGCTAGGACATTATCACACTCAATGTCCAAGAAAAGGAGAGCTCAAGAAAATGAAACATTTAAGAAGATGAGAAAAAGTTGAGAAGAAAAGGAGCTCACATCAAGGGGGAGCTACAAGGGTAATGGAGGTAATCCCTAACTTTACTTATGCTTCAAATGTTCTTATGAATGCTAGGAATAACAATGATTGTTTGCCTATGCATACTTTTGGTTTTAAGTATCATGATAGAAATAAAAATACTATTGCGTGCCAAAATATCAAAGAATCCATGATTCATGATAAATCTAGGGTTGCTAGACCTAAAGATCAAGGCATCAACCCTAAGAAAGGGAGGCACATGCCTAAGAAAATAGGTAGATCTAGGAGTGATAAAAATGAGCATGGTAATACTAAGGTTAGAAATTTAGAAAAGAAAAATCAAGTTTTAAGAGTAAAACTTGATAAATTAGAAAGAACCTAGATTGACTCATTAGAAGGCCCAAGGGATTGAGTGTGATACAAAAGGATCAACACATTAGAAAGGATAGGTCGGGTCTAGGATATCACCCTAGGAGGTCAAATGATAGTAAAAAGTCATATTTAAGGATGCCCTATGAGTATGGTAAAGAAAAGGTCAAAATGGCAAAGAAAAGCGATTTAAAGGAGAAAAGAAAAAGTCAACCAAGGACAAGGTATGGAAAGTTAAGAAAGTAAAAGTTGAAGGTCAAGAAGCACCGGAGAAATGTACTCGGGAAGGGAATCCTAGGCTTAGAAGTGTTGGGACCGGGTGCATGTCGACAAGGATACGAGTTCGTAAAATTTAAAATTTTTACGTGCAGCGGAAGAGTTTGCATAAAATAATTTCCTAAATTATTTTAACTTCGTATCTAGCATGCAACCTTATAGTGTATCGACATAATCATGAAATAAAAGTTTGCGGAAAAGTAAACTAATTTACTTTTATACCTCGCGTAACTCGAAGGAAGGGACGAGATCCAACCGAAGCGTCCCTTGGAAGCTCCGCCTCTATTCGCGTCCACGCCGAGTTCTCTTCGGGATGACTTCACAAAGTCACGAGTTTTGTGCCGACGAGAACTACTAGATTCTCGGAAGGCACAACTAGAAGGACAAGAGAAATAATGGAAAAACTAACCGATGAAATAACGGAATCAAATTCCGAGAAGAGAGGAGTCGCTATCCGCTTCTTCTTCTTCGTCTTCGGGTTCTTCTCCTTCTTGAAACCTCACGGCAAACACCCTTGTTGGTGTTGTGGTTGGGCGCCGGCCCTAGAGAGGCTAGGGTGCGCCGGCCCTAAGGGAGGAAGAAGAGGTGGAGGAGAGGAGATTAAGAGAAAGAGAGAGGGAGTAATTAATCTCTTAATTGTATGGAATAAGGGCTAGCCTTTGGTTCCTTTATATAGTAGCAACTCCTTTGCTAAGTCTCCCTCTAAACCGAATTAACGGAATTAACGAAATTAGTTATAAGAAATTTATCTTATAAATTTTCTTATTGCTTATTCCTTTTAAGCCTAGTCTTATTATAAACAATTTATAATAAAACAAATTAGTTATCATAAGAGATTTATCCTATAAATTCTCTTATGAATTTTATTATAACTAACTTTATAATAAAACTAATTATTTATCATAAGAAATTTATTCTATAAATTTTTATGAAATGTTTTTATTTCAGGCCCAAGGTGGGCCTGAAATGATTTATTTCAGGCCCACGGTGGGCCTGAAATGATTTATTTCAGGCCCACGGTGGGCCTGAAATGATTTATTTCAGGCCCACCGTGGGCCTGAAATCCCACTACAAGAAAAAAGACTTATCGTGACATTTATTTTATGACACTTATTGGTTAATGTCACTATAAGTTAATTATAATGACACTTATTAAAATAGATTAATTTTAATAAATACAATGTCTGATTAAACCTTTTATCCTGACACAATTTTGTAAATGTCCTTATAAACTAATAAAAATTATTTAATTTATTTAACCTAAACTTTTTACAACTTAACGCGCACGCGCGTATCCTCGCCTCGATTGTCTGCTCTCCTTCCGATCCCTCTGAAAAATACAGCGCCAATATTTCGCTCGCCCGCCAACTCGAGCCCTAAATCGCAGCGCGCGATCCCTCCCTTTCACCTCCACCTAGCTAATCGCAGCGCCTGCTCTCCTTTTCACCTCCACCCTCACCCTAAATCGCAGCGCGCGATCCCTCCTTCTCCCTCGCTCTCCCTGCTCGATCGCCCCTCTACCTACGCGAGTGCCTCCAATGAGCCCACCTCCACCAGCGTGGCCTCATTCCCTGCTCGATCGACCCTCCCCCTACGCGAGTGCCTCCAACCAGCGTCGTCTACCTCGTCGTTTGCCCTGTCGGCCACCAGCACCAACCACCAACGTCGTGTGCTCCGTCGGCTACCAGTGTCGTCTGCTCCGTCGTCTGCCCCGTCGAGATCCGAACCCTAGGTTGCAAGTTTCTTTCCTCTTCCACCGTTTTGCCATCCGAACCCTAGGTTGTAAGTTTCTACGTGTTCTATTCCGTTTGAAGATTTATAAGTGATTTTTGTGTGATTTCTATGATTCGAACCCTAGGTTGCAAGTTTCTGTGATTTCTGTTCTTTTGAAGATTGAGTGATTTTTATGCCACCCTTTTTGCAAGTTTCCAACGTCTTCTCTTAAACATGTTCATCCATTTTATATACGTTATGCTATTTACAATAACAATTTGCTTAGTTAATCTCTGTAAAAATATAGTAGCTGTAAACTCTTGGATGAAATCTGACTTTTGCATTTATAGTCTCATGAAAAGCCTCTTTGTGTTGTCCTTGGATGAAATCTGACTTTTGCATTTATAGTCTCATGAATTGTGAACAATATTCGCTGTTTTCCTTTGTATAAATATGACTTCCAGGTAGGTTGCTTGAGTTCTATATGGTCTTTGTTGCTGCGTGCCTGAATTGATCTGAATATGGGCTGCCTTGCAGTTCTGCAAGTTCAGCAAGAACTTGCTACGTGCAAGTTCTGCAAGTATGCAGTGTGTTACTATTAAATGTTATGCCTAACCAGTGGTTGTTTCTTTGCTATGGCTAGGTTGTTTCTTTGCTATGCCTAACCAGTGGTATACACTTGCTATGCTATGCCTAACCAGTGGTTGTTTCTTTGCCAGTACAAGTGAGGTTCTTCTCCTTTTCTATTATATGTTGTCTGTTGTTCATTCTTGAGTGCTCACCTTGGCTTAACCATAATTGTTGTCCTTTATATTCTTATTTTGCGACAACTAAATCTATTTAATTTCATTGTTTCTTATCTCTATGTTAGCTTCTCTCATTATTTTAACACAGCAGAGTTTGCTATGCGCGAAGAATTGGTACTCAAAGCTGCTATTTTAGCAGAGAAGTTTGCTCCATATCTATCGTTGGTATGTACCAATTTTTACATCAAAGAACTTGTTTCGCATATATATAATTTGTATTAGCATCTCTCAAATGCTTCTCTTTTTTTTTTGTCCAAGCATCAGTGAGAGAATTTGAATGCTTGAATAGACTAATCAAATATCTCTTTTTTCATCACAGAATGTAATTTCCTTAATGAATATATTCCATAACGATACATCATGTATTTAGTTATATCATTATGATTGTTTCAATTGTAAATTTTGGCCTAATTTATAACAATACCGTGGCCAGTTAGTTTGTCCTTAACCTTTGACGCATAAATGGCAAAAAGGCTCCTATGTGATGTTTGGTATGATCTGATCTTGATTAATTCCTTTTAATTTTCAAACATTAATTTCTCTTCTTGGTTATGCCTTTGCTTGGTCTAAATTGTTAAGGCAATAAAGATTTCCTCAAGCAAGGGAATCTAAGTTACCATTAAGAAGGAGATGCAAGGTATATCAAGCTCCAAGATCCTAGAGTATTTTTGGGTTCTGGAAATTCTGGAAAACTGCAAGGTATATCAGATACTGCATTGTGATATGGTCTTTTGCTTGGATATGCTAATAATTGAAAACCACTCAGTTTGTTTTCTTTGTTTTAGTTGATGTATTATCTATCTTACAAATGCACACTATAGTTTTCGTCCTTACTGCTGTATGATTTTATTTGCTTCATCGACAGAGTGCACTTTGGGAGTTTGTTAAGCCAGATGTTGTCCAACGAGTACAAAGTTATATTCTTGATTTTGTTCCTGTTCTCGAGTGCTTCAGGTATTTCCATATCAGGCTCATAATTTCCTTGTGCAACTGCAATCTGCTTTACTTTTTCATTTGTGATGGGAACCAATATTTGCTGATTCCTAGATGTTTAATATGGCATTCACTAGATTCAGACTATATTTTAAGTCTGACAAATAATTTAGTTGTTGAAGTTTTTTGCTACTTCCTTGTTAGTTTTCATAGACAAATCATTGAGTTTCCTATCAGCAGAAGGACAATTTAACTAGCCTCTATAGCTATTTCTCTAATTTTCTATCCCGGTCATGTTTTCCATAAAAATGGTAGTTTTCGTAGATTTAGATATCCTCTTTATTCTCATTGGTCAAGTAGACAGGAACTATGACATGGAATGCCTCTGTTTATTCATCTCAGGTAGCAGTTGTGAAGTGTTCTTTTGGGGGGGGAAAAAATCTAGTTTTTGCTTTCGATTAATTGCTTTCTCTCTCTTTCTAATTGTGGTCAACTGCTCTAATATGCTTTCTTCTTACCTATTGCACTGATGGTGCTTCAAATTTGTAGGAGCATATGTAGGGATTAATATCGGCACTCAGATGTCCACATTACCATCAGCTGAAGAAATAGTATCTATTCTGAAAACTCAGCAGATCAAACATGTGCGTTTGTTTGATGCAGACCATCAAATCCTGAATGCCCTAGCGAATACTGGAATAGAGGTTATTGTTGGTGTCCCCAATGACCAGTTGCTACGAATAGGAGAATCTCGATCAGATGCTGCTGATTGGATAAATAAAAATGTTGCTGCATATGTTCCCACAACTAACATTACCTATATTGCGGTAGGCAATGAAATTCTAACAACCATCCCAAATGCTGCTCTCGTTCTTGTTCCAGCAATGCAGTTCCTCCAGTCTGCTCTCCTTGCCGCAAACCTCAACTTTCAGGTTAAAGTTTCAAGTCCACTGTCAATGGATATGATTCCCAAACCCATCCTATTTAATTTATGAAATTTTTATGCATTTAATTTTGACTGTCTAAATATTATCCTTCAAAACAAGTAGCAAATTTGGCTGCTTGTTGATTTGATGATTCTAGGAAATTATATTTATAGCCTGGGATGTGCATTAAGGTTTTAGAACTAGTCAAGACACCACCAATATTTCGTTACTGTAACTTGATAGATGATTCACCCTTTGTGTTTTTTTTTCATTGATTATGTGATTAACACAAGCAACGTGGCTTTGGTTAATAGTAATAGTAAGATTATGTTAATAGAAAAAGTTTAAATGTTTTTTCATTGACACTAGCATTGCTGAACTAGCAAGTTAAAATGCTAGTGTCAATGCTACTGTCATTTTATAAAGTTCATTGACACTAGCTTTTGTTTATTTATATGCCTCGTTATATAGGTTGCAAACAAGCTTTATCTGCTGAATTATGCTTCAGATTGAATTATGCTTTATCTGAATTATATAAAGCAAACAAGCTTTATATGCCTCGTTACTGCTGAATTATGCAAACAAGCTTCATTGACACTAGCATTGCTGAATTATGCTGAATTATGCCTCAAATTGAATTATGCTTTATCTGCTGAATTATTCCACTATTAGTGTATTATATTTTTTTACCGTGTTCAAATCTATTGGTTGATTATTTATCATGTTCATTTTGCAACCTTACTGTGTTCATCTTACCTTCTACTTAAGTTTTAGCATTTGTTGGTTTGGTTTGCTTATGAAAAAAATCTAGATCTAGATTATAATTTTTTTCTTTATTATATACTTCTTTAATTTTATTTCATTTACACAAACTAATTAATATATGATTTTTTTTGTAGGTCACATGAATATTGGATTTTATTTAAGATGTGACGGTTGAAGATTGAAGATGCAGTAAAATTTCGAAGTTTGGTTATGTTTTGCTTTAGGCTTTAGGAGAGGTTGTAATTTTTTACTAGTTCTTAAACTAAATACATTGGGTACATTTGTGATTGTGATTAGTGCATAGATATTTTTTGAGGTGACTATTTTGACAGTCTTGTATTGCAAAAAAATTGGCAATTATTGATTAGCACTTTAATTTCAATTTAAAATTTTTATTTGTGTTCATGTTAATTATTTATATGCGTAAATATTTATATCATGAAAATATTGAAAATGAGTGAGATATTTATTAATATATGATAGTTATTAATGATGACATTTCAAAATGTCATACTAAACTATCTATTATGACATTTTTTATTATGCCTATAAATGAAATTCAAGACACCTATAAATGTCTTGATAAATAATTTTAAAGGACATATAAATTTGTCATTATTACTATAAAAAAATGATATATATAAATGTCATTATAAATCTTATAGCGACACTATTTTTTGTCACTATAACAATTATTCATGTTATTAGTATTGTCACTATTTTTATTTTATAGTGACATTAACAATTGTCATAAGTGATAAGACTTTAGACGACATCACTATAGAGGACATTTTAACTTAATGTCACTATATCAAAAATGTCAGTATAAGTACTTTATGCTGACACTTTTCAATGTCATTAGAAGCATTTTTTCTTGTAGTGCCCTTGTGCCTCCCAGGGCCTGAAATCACAGGGCCTGAATTATATTGATTCAGGCCCTCCCAGGCCCTCAAATCCAATGATTTCAGCACCTGTAAGGACCTGAAATCTTTTCATTTCAGGCCCTGGGTGGACCTGAATTCCTTTTTTTCAGGCCCTAGATGGACCTGAATTCATTTTTTTTTCAACCCCTGCCAATGCCTGAAAACAACATATTTGATTCACTCATAGGGCCTGAAATCTAATGATATCATGCACTCCTAGGGATTTAACTCCTTTAATTTCTGTCCCTTCTAGGGCCTGATATGGTAATATATCATCCCTAGGTCGAATTCAAGCATTTTTTATCTTCATTTTAACAAATTTCACAGAGCCTTATTATGTAATCATATCACCCTTAGACTCCTCCAAACATTCAAATTGTAGCAAGAGTTGATAAGTATAAAACCAGGTCTGATACAATATCAAAGATGACAATCATACGTACATTACTATTTGTATTTGTTACCAATCTGTTGCTTGCTTTTTCTCCTTCAGCACCTATCTTCCTCAGCTGCCTTGATCAATTGAAAGTCGAAATATATACGTACCCTCGTGATGATTCGACTTTTGCAAATTAGTATTATATATATAGGCTGAGAATATTTCCACTACCTTGACATCCGAACTATATATTCTTATTTTACTGCAAAAGTGGTTCGGATGTCTCGAAAATGGGAATGGAAAATGTCTATTGTGGCGCCAAGGGTATAATAGGAAGTTCACTTAATGGGCTGCGCCCTTTGGTAACATAGAAATCATGGGACGCCCTTTGATAATTTCGTATTGTTACGTACGCCTTTTGGTAAATTGTCCTTTTTTTTTAAAATTCTAACTAAGTAAACGTTGAATTAATTTCTACTTAATTAACACCAAAGTACAATTATATGCGGCAGCAGGAAAGCCTTGGTGATGTTGAGGGTAGCAGCAGCACAATCTCGATTGATTGTGATGATGTTGAGTAGTAGCAAATCCTCATGTTACGGCGGTCGCAAAGTATTAGTGGTGGGTTTGCAAGAGATTTTTTGCCTCCTTAGAGGCAAGGAGGAACATGATCGTTAGCAAAAAGACAATCATCGCATGCAGTTTTCATTCTAATTATCTTATGCGATTATGCTAACTCATATATGGTTGAATTTTATCAAAGGGAGAGATATAGATCATAAGGAATCTTTTCATGCAGCACCATTAATAGTGTCAGAAGCCTTTGAATGAGCTTTCAAATCCCCAGTCCCATGTAAAGCCCCTGTCGTGGAAAAGTGTGATGGACTTTATAAAGTAATGATATAATCACCCACCGTTCAAATCAATGCACACATCTCTCCACCATTAATTATTCTTTGGTTTTTCTGCCATCCCATTCACGCATCATCCCTCTTGAGCTTTATAGCCAATCATAGTTAGGGTAAGGAATGGGGTAAGTTGTAAGTAGTATCGCTAGTGATGATCTTATCTTCGGTTGCTACTCTCGTTCTATAAATTCGACATGCTTGAACACGATTCGCAAGCACTATCTCATTCTTCCTGCCGCATGCACCCTGCTTTCTCCTTCAATTTTAAGATGGCATCTGTCGTAATGTTCCTGGTATTGGCTATAGTAGTTGTGCTCCTTGCCTCGTTAGAGGCGCGAGAGCTTTTGGGGGTCGGGCGCCCGCCGTGGAAGCCAAAGCCATGTTGCGTCGATCGGCATATACCGTACGTGCTGTGTTGCAACTAATGTCACCAAAACCTATCCATGAATTGGTGACCACTACGCCTAATCTAATCCCCTCTATCTATTGATGAAGTATGTAGTGTGCTAGCAGTGTATTTCCCATCCTCCGAAAGTATTGTGTCGTAGATTTTAATATTCGAATCGTTGTGTGTTGTATTGTATTATGTTTGTATTAGACGCAGTAGATTCTGTGTATGAGAGGGAGAGGGGATGAATATATGATCATATATATATTTCGTATGAAATGTTGTACGTTAATGAGGCATCTGTTCCAAAGGGTGTTTTTTCCGCTCAAGATGTAGAAGCGCTATCGTCCCCTACCCGTTCAAAAGGGTGTTTTAAATCATATTTTCATCATTTTTAATCCTTCCTCTCTCAACAGACTCGCCGACACCCGTCTCCTCCTACTCGATCTGCTTTGCTCAAGTAAAAGAGTTTCTAGAATCTATAAAATTTGAAACTAAATGTTGAAGTTTCAGTCTTGAAGCTTGTTATTAAAGGGAGCTATTTGTTGCGTCGAGAGAGATTGAAAAAGTGGCTAAGGCAGGAAGCGGCAGGCGATCAAAGACGATATTAACACTCAATTTCTAAATTATATATTCTTTGTATCTTATTTGTCCATGTAATTAATCCATAAGGCTAAATATTATTATTCTTAATTTATAATATTTTTCTAATGTTTCTGTGCATTTCCATAACAGTAAACAAATTTTCCCAGCAAAGAGATCATGACTTTGCTTTGACACACACGCACTATACCAGATGATTATTAAAGTAAAACATGTTAACATAATAAATTAACTTAATTACATCGTATATATGTATATCGAGTTAATTAGTTAAATTAAATAATTTTTTTTTAATAAAATAGTATTTATTTTTATTAAACCATATTTTGCAAGTATGATGTAGTCTATCACCTTATTAATACATGATAATTTATTATTTTTCTTCTTGTCTCTTGATAATTTCGCTACGTTTATGTAGTCTATTAAGTATCATTCCTTATTCATTGTCTCTCAATCATTTATTAGCATTATTTTTTTATTATTAGTTTCACTTTAATTATTTATTATCCAAAATGAAAAAAATATCTATAATTATAAACAAACAAAGTCAAGAGAAATACTATATATTTTCCTAAATTCTGAAGTCAATTCTACTAATAATTAAGAGTTGAAATAACTATGATATTAAATTAATTTTTAATTAAGGAAGAATCATTACAGTAGTTTGAGAGTTCTCTGATGTCATCTATGTGTTGCACTACTATTTAAGTCTAGTGCACTGTTATAAAATCAAAATAGGTTTTCATGTATCATCTGTATGCTGCACTACTACACAGTTTTGACGCATGCCTATAAAATCAAATTATCAAATGTTAATTTGAAGATTTATTTCAAAAATATAGATTATTTTAATATCTGAAATATTGATAGATCATTTGTTTTCTTTTATATTTTTATTAAACCCAACAACTCAATTTTTTTAGGACTTTTAATTATTTTAATTTCACATGTAATTTATGTAATAATTATATCCAAGAACTCATTTAATTAATAAATTTTATAATTTGTCTTCAAATTAAATAAATAAAATTTATTAATTACTTCAAATTGATCTCTATTTTTTTTAAATAAATCTTATTATTTATTCATTATTATTAAACAATAACTTAGGTCAATTTATTTTAAAAACTAATTTTAATATATTTTAAAAATATAAAACTCTTTTATTTATATATTTTTAAAAAATATTTTCATTTAACAAACGTCATATCTATGATTTATAAGTTTTCATTTTTTTCTCCATTTTATCGATAAATATATTTTAATTCTCCGTTATATTACACACGGAGCTTGCAGAGGCAAGATATGAGCATGATTTTTTTATGAGATAGATTTTTCCATTTAGATAAGAATTCAAGAATGCACTTGTGAAACATGTCATAGTTAAGCATATGAGATATAATCCAGTTGACACCCGAAAAATAGAGTCAAAGCAGTGTGATTCAACCAATCATGTACATGGAGAGTAGTTGCTCGGGGAAAGTAGAGTTCACTATTACAAAATATGTAAATGAACACTAATGTGAAATAGTTGGGAAAAGTGTTGATCATTAAGCATGATCATCGTCATTTGTAGTGTCTTTTGTTGAAGAGTAATTTCTTTATAATGAATAATACAAACCAAGTATAATTATATCAGATATAAAAAGTTAGATTTGGAGTGACCATATCATACAACAAAACATACATAGCCAGGAAGAAAGCATTTAAAAAGGTCGTTAGAGATTATGATGAGATATATAGAAATCTTCCACAATATTTGCGTGAGTTAAGAGCTAGGAATCTTGAAACTTATGCGACATTATACAGGAATGATAACAATGAGTTCCAACGGTGTTTTGGATTTTTGGTGCTTATCGAACAGTGTTCAGGTCTTAATAATTTGCGTAAATTTATCAGAATTGATGCCACACATACAAGAGGGAAGTATCCGGGTATATTGTTGATCGCTACATCTATCTATGATAATGACAATGATCTCCCAATTGCCTTTGGAATTGCTGAAGTTGAATGTGGGTCTGCATGGTAGTGGTTTTTGTTGGGTTTTAGGCCCTTGGATGGTGTGCATGGAACTTATTCGTTACCGTGTCCCCGGATTAAAATTTCATTAATTGAAATTAATCCGGAGACAAACGAAACTTCCAAGCGACCGTTTCGTTGTCGTGCTAATGACTTGAGCGATCGCTTGAACAAACTTGTTGTTCATGCAATTCGACTCTTCTAATCGGTTAGCCGCGGAAAAGACAACGACGTAAGATCGCCGATTTTTGTGTTTACAATCGGGGGCCAAGTTAATTAACAAAACAATTAACTAATGACGAAGCGAGAACAAAGAACAAGAATGAATAAAATAAATTCATACCTCTTGATCTTCTATTGTATGACCTCCATCTTCTTGGACGTCGTGTGGGTGACGATCTCTCAAGAATTGAAGCCGCCAAGACTGCTCTTCTTCTTCCTTCTTGTTGCGCCAACCACAAGGAAGAAAACACTTCTCTCTTTTCTTTCTTCTCCTTCTTGTTGCAC
Source organism: Boesenbergia rotunda (assembly GCA_024364735.1). NCBI lineage: Eukaryota > Viridiplantae > Streptophyta > Magnoliopsida > Zingiberales > Zingiberaceae > Boesenbergia > Boesenbergia rotunda. The sequence continues at coordinate 23,688 of JAGFNQ010008305.1, read as the reverse complement.
CAACCACAAAGGAGAACTTCTCCTTCTTCTCCTCTTCTCTTGCCGCCGGCCAAACAAGGAGACAAGGTCTCCTTGCGCCGCCCCTTTTGCTCCCTCTTGATCTTGTACCGAACACCAAGGAGGGAAAGGCCCTTCGCTTATGGTTGCCACCGGCCAAGGAGAAGAGGAGGAGGAGAGGTGGCCGAAAACCCTAGCCCCTAGGGTGAGGGTGCGCCGATGCTAAAGGAGAGGAGAGGAGAAAAGAAAGAATAAAACCAAGAGATTGGATTAAACCAAAAAATTATGTTTTGGGTCTAGGATTCATGAGGTATTTATAGGCTACAATAGGAACCATGAGGAGGAGTTGGTTCTTGGCCACCTAACGGATTTTTTTAGCCACAAAAATTTTTAGCCACAAAAATTTTTTATGGCAAACCGGATTCGTTAATAATGATCCAATCCACTAAAGGATCATTATTGAATTACCTCACCAACCCCCATAATAAAATATGGGCTCTAATATATTATTTGTACAAAATTCTCTCCGTGTTTAAGATATCGCATGTTCGTTAATTAATTAATTAATCTGACAATTAATTAATTAACTTCTAACTCCATGAGTAGTACCACTCAACCTTATTATCATACTGGACCAAGTCCACTTGCACAATTTACATCATAAATTTTATGAGCTCCTCAAGGGGATATCATCATCCTAATATATGACACGATTTCCTCCTATAATCAACGACACACCATGCAAATAATATTATTTCCAAATTTATCAAGCCTATTGATTTAACGAATAAATCTCGCATACTGGTCAAAGAAATAAATACTAAGTACATGTACCCATTATTATATCGGGATTAAGAGCATGAACAAAATAATATCTTGAGATCTGATTCAATTATATAGTCAGTGTAAATTGAATCACCTCAAAGTCGGTCCGCTCAATACACTCAGAGCGTACTAGTGCAACTCTATGGTTAAGACAGACTATATCAAATTACACTACAACCATGCTAATGGTTTGTCCAAGACCATCTAGGTTGTGAGCCTCTTCTTATACTCTACAAGGGATTGATAACATGATCTTCTGTGTGACACCACACACCATGTTATCTACAATGCAAAGTATTAGGTGCCCCCATGGGCTGGATCGGATGGTAAGGCGCTTGGTCGATTTGGTCGAGGTCACAGGTTCGAGGGTCGCCAGTTGCGCACGGGGATAAAACCCTGGTCTGCTGGCATTAATTCCCTCGACCCCAGGCGCCTCACCACACCAGTGATAACCATGATTTACCTCCTCCGTGTTGGTCCTGGGGCGGACTGGCGGGGGCCGCTGAGGTGGCGGATCCACCTTTTTGGTACAATGCAAAGTATTAGACAACAAGCAAGCATATATATAAATATAAAATGTAATCATGATCATGTGATTCTTATTCCAAAATGTAGATGTTCATACAAAAAGCTAGGCTATTAGTATACATCCTAACAATCTTCCATTTATACTAAAAGACTATGCTGCCATCAAAATGTCATACATCTGATTCCTATTCCCTCCACATGCCTATCAAAAGTTTTCGCTGGAAGGGCCTTAGTGAAAGGATCTGCCAGGTTATACTCCGATGTAATCTTGGCGACAACAACTTTTCCTCAATTTACGATATCTCGTATTAGGTGGTACTTTCACTCTATGTGTTAAATACCAGATTTTTAAAAGGGTTGAAAAGGTAATTCTTTTAAATAAAGGGCTTAGTTGTGAATAGCGAAAGTTGTAGGGGTTATTTGCAAAATGCCAAAAACTTAATAAACCCTAAGGTTTCCTCACGAAAACTACTTTTCCCCTTTCGGTTCCTTCTCTCCCCGACGCATGCCCTTAGGCCGAGACTCCTTCCTCCTCTTCTCCTTCTTCTTCTTCGGTGCACACGAAGGAGACGACGCCACCCTCGTGCAAGCTAGCTGCGCCCCACGCCTATCTGTTCTCACGCCGCAGCCTTTCCCCGCGCCTTCTTCTTCATCTCCATCTTCTGCGCCTTACTCCTCTTCGGCGCCCACGAAGGAGAAGCCGACTTTCCCCTCTCCGGCGCACACAAACAAGACGTCGCAATTTCTCCTCGCGCGAACCCTAGGCCGACGATCAAGGTAAGGGTTCTCTTGATTTAGTTGGCTGTGATAGGATGGAATTGGTTGTGATAGGAGATCAACTTGTGTAGAGGAGTTGGTTTCTGAGATTGCTCAGTTTTGTTTTGGGATTTTTGCTAGCCTTAATTAACTGAATTCATGTTGCCGTGAGCATGTGTGGTGTTTAGGGTTCTTATGAGTTGGATTTGTTTTGCTTTAGGTTAGGTGGCTTAATCTGATCAGAAAGATTGGAATGGTTTTGATTTATTTTGGAGTGGCATTGGATGGATCTGGTGATATTTGATTATTTTTTTGGGGTTATCCTAAATGGAGGTATTTACATAAACGATTTGTTAATCGTTGTATGGAGGAGGTGTTACTCAGTATTTTGTTGGGTGGTTTAATCAATTTTAATAGATAGATATAATTGATTAAAAAATGTTATAATTATGGTTTATCTTAATTTTGTTTATATACAGTTTAACTAATTTATTTAATTGTTATAATTAGTTAAACTTATGTATTGACTCAGGACCTTGACGTTGACCTCGTTTAGTTGACTGTGGAAGGTTCTCGTTTATAGACTTCTACAATTATAAGGCGGGTACTTCTCCTTTGTACTCAAGTAGTTCCTTTTATCTTAAAGAATGACTATTTTATGTCTAATAGGTTGCTTGACCTTATTCCTTGTTGTTTGTTATTTTAACATCGCCGTTGATACTTATTCTTTGTTGATATTCGAGTATTCAAAATTCGTATCTGTACAGTCCCCTGTTGTTTTTTGTTCTGTAAAGTGCCGCTTGTACGCGAGTACTTAGAAGTCAATTAAACACAATTATGTTTATTTAGCATTAGAAATATCCTACCTAGTAGTGTAGGTGCATAATCGTTGATTTTTGATTTCTGGTTGATTGTATTGTTGCATCGTTTACTTGTTGGATTTTGTTGCATCGTTGTTTCTCCGGTTGTTCATGCATCTTGTAGCATGCACCATATCTGCACGTTGCATACTAATGACTGTTGGGCTTCCATATGGTTAAGTCGTCATTAGTCATTTAGTTGCTCAGTTCACTCAACCACTTGTTGTCGTGGTAGTTGCTAGAGTGCGAGCAACTGTCCTGTTATGCCACACATGTTGCAGTTGTAGGCAAGCAGAGACACCCTCACCATTGTTTTCGAGGGATACTAGAGCTGTTGGTGGCTCCCCCTATGTATCGGAGTTTTGGAGTGTTGGCTCCTCAGCATCCTGTCCACTTAACCACACCTTTCTGTGGTATACGTTGAAGTGCGTACAGTTGTCACAACTCTACCCACTCGGTCACACAGATGGGATGTGTTGGCGGCTTGACTGGCGTCAGGGGTGACACATGTCATTGCATCATATGCATACATATTTCATTTATGTATTTTCTTGTGTTTGATGCATTTATATGAGCTATGATTGTTGCACTTGGTTGACATGCATGTATATGTTGGATTTATTATTGTCGCGTTGTTTTATACCTGCTTTGTTGTTATTCAGTTTTATAACATGTTGTTCTATATATGTTATGCATGTTTAGGTATTCCTATATTCCTTATGGACTGTACCCTGTTGGTTCCCTACTTATTATACCTTTTGTTATGCCATGCTTATTGTCTACACATATACTCGCAGAGTCCGCCCGGACTCACCACCCCTGCTTTCTCTTTTTGTTTCAGATAGCAGGTAGTTACATTTTTTGGAGCCAGGAGAGGATCCAGTTGCCAGTCCCCAGTGTTGAGTTTGTTTTCGTATTTAGTTTTATTATCGTAGTACTTATTTCTGAAATTTCATTGTTTTTGCATTTACTTCATAGACTGGATATGTATTTATTGGTCCGATATTCTCGTATTAGAGATATCTTTCTTTTGGATTTTTCTTTCGAGTTTCCTTTTGTTTATGATGGCTGAGCCATCAAATTATTATAAACTGCATGGTTGTGTGTATTTTTCTTATTGATGTGATGCTAGCCACATGTGGCTAAGCTATATTGATGAGATGATGTAATATATGTCCCAACTTGTCCGCTGTACAGGGGAGATGCTGCCTGTGTAAAGCCCGCTTTTTTTTTTCTTTTTCATAAGCGGCGTTACGTTAACATGCTTAGGGCATGTAGACATCATAAGGCAGCGGAATAACTTAACTTATATATGCCCTGTTGCCATTCTTAACTTATTGACATGGGAACCTTAGCATATTAACTTTGAACTTAAGCATCATATCATGTCTCACATAACATCTTATCATAAGGTTCCACAAGTCATTATTCAAACATATAAGTAAACATATAGTTTCCTGGGCCAAGTCACTACGACACACATGCGTTCTTGCTCTCCTGATGCTTCCTTCATTGTCCCCTTGAATGATCTGCGGTATAAGGAAATAAGACTATAAGCACACAGGCTTAGTAAGACTCTTTCCTACTCACAAAACCATTCATCATTCATCATCTCATAATGAGCACATAAAACATTAACATACTTGGTGCTCTACTTAGAACATAACATCTTTCGTCACTTGTCGTATACATAGCATGGCATGAACATAATCATAGTAACATTCTAAGCATGGCATGATACATGGCATAAACATAAACATCATAAACATTCTAAGCATGACATAATTCATGGCATAAACATAAACATCATAAACATTCTAAGCATGACATAATTCATGGCATAAACATAAACATCATAGACATTCTAAGCATGACATAATTTAAGGCATAATTCATAAACATAGTGAACATAATTCATGCCATAGATCATAAACATAGTGAACATTCTAAGCATGACATAATTCATGGCATAAACGTAAACATTATAGACATTCTAAGCATGGCATAATTCATGGCATAATTCATAAACGTAGTGAACCTTCTAAGCATGGCATAATTCATGGCATAATTCATAAACGTAGTGAACATTCTAAGCATGGCATAATTCATGGTATAAAACCTATCATAGCATATGAACCTCTTCCTAACATAATCATGGCATAGATCATTCATTCTCATGCATACTTCTTAATATGAAACGTAAGCATAAGATTTTATCATTATAGCATAATGCATAACATGAATGGATGCATAAGTGGAATGCATATACATAAGGAATGCTTAACTTTTAAAACATAATTTTAAATGCTTAAACATAATCATCATACATCATTTGGGGTCCCCGGCTTGTACCACATACATACATCATAGCGCGCATCCCTAGCAAGTTCGAGGTCGCGAGCCCCAACCTACTAGGGTAAGGACAACATAGTCGGTAGTCCCCGAACCGAGGCGTTCTTAAGGTGCCCATCCCTGTTGCCCAGCTCCGGTAGGGCCAGAACCGTGGACAGCTACGGTAGTCCAAAACCGGGGCGTTCTTAAGGTGCCCATCCCTTGGACCCATACTTCGGTCCGGTACAAGCCCATACATAAAGTAAAATACTTTTCATGTGTCATCATTCATCATTCATTCATAGCATACTTAACATAGCATAACTTGTTACGGCTCGGCCCGTCTACCGGCCCATTTATCGGTCCTCTCGACCGTCGTACCGTCAACCATCGACCGTGCCGTTTAGCATATTTATGCCTTAAAGACATAAGCATCATCTTTCATTCATCATACTTGTCGTTCATCATCATTCATTCATCATACTTGTCATTCATCATACTTAACATCATAGCTGTGCCTTAAAGGCATGTACTTAACTTCATTCATAAGACATGGCATACATACATCTTATTCATAAATCATGGCATACATATGTATCATTCATAAGACATGGCATGTATCATTCTTATCATGAACATAAACATAACATACTTAACATGACATCATTTTCATTCTTAAACATGGCATCATTTTCATTCTTAAACATGGCGTCATCCTCATTCTTAAACATAAACATAACATACTTAACATGGCATCATTCATATCATGAACCTAACATATCATAGCATCATTTTTATCATGATCATAACCCTATCATTCTTATCATGGCATCATTCATATCCTGAACATAAACTTATCATACTTATCATGGCAACACATAAACATATACTTGAAGTTAAAGGCTCAACCCTAACCCTTGGGTCCTAGAGGTTGGCCGAAACATATGGGGTCTCTAGGATACGCCAAAAATTCCCAAAAATTGTATTAAACCTCTAGACATCATGAGAGTATATTAAACATCATTATTGGGATTTTTATCATCATTTTAGACCCTTAAACATGGCGGCCAAAACCCTAGGGTGTCCTAGGGTGCTTGCTTAGGTTCCTTCATGTTGTCCGAAACCCTAGGGTATCCTAGGGTAGTCCAAAAATTCCCAAAAATTATAATTAACCTCTACACATCATAAGGGAACATTAAATAACATTATCAAGATTTTTGGCATAATTATAGACCTGTAAATCATGGTGGCCGAAACCCTTAAACTTAGGGTTCCTAGTTTTGTTTCTTTCATGTTGGCCGAAACCCTAGGGTGTCCTAGGGTACTCCAAAAATCCCCAAAAATTATACTTAACCTCTACACATCATAAGGGAACATTAAATAACATTATCATGATTTTTGGTATAATTATAGACCTGTAAATCATGGTGTCCAAAACCCTTAAACTTAAGGTTCTTAGTTTTGTTTCTTTCATGTTGGCCGAAACCCTAGGGTGTCCTAGGGTACTCCAAAAATTCCCAAAAATTATATTTAACCTCTACACATCATAAGGGAACATTAAATAGCATTATAAAGATTTTTAGAATATTTATAGACCTAGAAATCATGGTGGCCGAAACCCTTAAGCATGAGGGTCTTGGTTTTCTTTCCTTTCAACATCAAATTCGAAAACTAACCAATATATCATGCTAAAAATCATGGAAATCATAGGGGAACTATTATACCACAGGTGAGGGAGTCTTACCTTGGGGTTTCTTGATTTTTAGACCTTAGATGGGAAGAAGAAGGAAGACTTGTTGTCTCTTGATCACCCCTAGCCTTGGAACCTTAGGAAACCTTTAGATCTTGGTGGTAGGACCTTCTTGTGGAGTTTTCCCAAGGGAAAATCTCCCTTGTAGATTTCGTCTAGGATGAGAAAGAAGGAGGAATAGAATGAAATTGATGGAGAGAAGAGAATAACTCCCAAAAACCCCCCTCTTTATAACCCATTAAGGTGGTGAATGAAGAGTCTCTCCATGACTCTTCATCTTCTTCTTAATCTCAACTTATATCCACTTCATTTCCTCATAGAAATCCCTTTCTAGGTGAGTTGGTTAAGACTTACATGGTTGTACAAGAGGTCCAAGGTTCAATCCTTGGCTCATGCACCTTTATTTTTACTTTATTTTCATTTCATTTATTTTATTATTTTTATTTCTTAAATTCCGAAAATCCCCCTAAAATCACCCAGAATTATGCCAATATTCCTAAATAAAATTCTTTTATATTTATATTAATTTTACCTAATTTATATTAATTTTGCCTAATTAATACCCATTTTTGGAGCCCATTTAAAGCTCATTATTACCTAGTTTTTCTCAATTTAAATGAGAAAACATGGATTTTTAGGCCCAATTTTACATAATTATTTCTGGGCCCCTCGAAAAATTATCTAGACATGCTCAATATTTTAAGAAAATATTAAGAGAATTTTCCGGGTCGTTACAGCCTGATTTTCGAGTAAGCATGTGCCTCTGGGGGCGTGACACTATGTGTTTACTCGCCTTATGAGCTCGTGGTTCCTTTGAATTTGCAACTGCACCACTGTTATCACAATAAACTGTGATAGCTCTGGGCAAACCAGGAATCACATCCAAGTCCATTAAGAAGTTTCTGAGCTATACAACTTCTTTCGCTGCCTCAGAGGCTGCAACATACTCAACTTCCATGGTGGAGTTCGCCACGCACTTCTGCTTGACACTCCTCTAAACTATGGCTCCACCTCCTAAAGTAAACACTTAACCCGAGGTAGCCTTACTATTATCCCTATCCGATTGGAAGTCAGAATCTGTGTAACCCACAGGGAGTAGCTTATCTGCCTTGTAAACTAGCATATAATCTCTAGTCCTTCTCAGGTACTTCAATATATGTTTTACCGCAGTCCAATGTCCCGGTCCTGGATTACTCTGATATCTGCTAACCATGTTCACGGCAAAGCAGATATCCGACCTCGTACATAACATAGCATACATGAGGCTTCCTACAGCCGAAGCATAAGGAACCGCCTTCATCTCCTCTATCTCCTTTGATGTTCTAGGACACATCTCTTTAGATAAAGGTACTCCATGCCGAAAAGGTAGAAAACCTTTCTTGGAGTCTTGCATGCTAAAACGAGCCAGGATAGTATCAATGTATGAAGCTTGAGATAAGCACAACATCCTTTTCTTGCGATCCCTTATAACCTTGATCCCAAGGATGTGTCCCGCTTCTCCCAAGTCCTTCATATCAAACTGTTTGGGCAACTATACCCTTACGTCTGATAACACTTTGACATTGTTGCCAATGAGCAAAATGTCATCTACGTATAGTTCAAGAAATACCACTACGTTTCCGTCACATCTCTTGTATACACAAGACTCATCCGGACTTTAAATAAATCCATATGACTGGATTACCTCATCAAAGCAGATGTTATAAGATCTCGAAGCTTGCTTCAATCCATAAATGGACCGATTAAGCTTACACACAAGATGCTCTTTGCCCTTTGCAATGAATCCCTCTGGTTGCTGCATATAGATGTTTTCCTCAAGACTTCCGTTAAGGAAAGATGTTTTGACATCCATCTGCCAAACCTCATAGTCCATATGAGCAGCAATAGACAAAGAGAATCCGGATAGACTTAAGCATGACTACCAGCGAAAAGATCTCCTCATAATCGATACTCTTTTTCTGAGTATATCCTTTCGTAATAAGCCTTGCTTTGTAGGTCTCAACCTTCCCGTCTACTCCTCTCTTTCTTTTGTCGACCCACTTGCATCCAATGGCTTTTACACCATTGGGTGGTTCTACTAGCTCCCAGACCTGATTAGAATTCATAGATTCTATCTTAGACTTCATTGCCCTTTGCCAAGATCTCACATCTTTATCTTAGAGTGTCTCGTCATATGTCCAGGGATCAGGTTCATGCTCGCCAGGGACCAAGTCCATAGACTCTCCCAAGAACATGAATCTCTCAGGCTGCCTAACTGTGGGATTATTTAGAATTGATAGAGGGGGGGTGAATATCGATAAAATTTTTTTCGGAAAATTAAGAGAAATTATGCAGCGAAAAATTGCAAGACAATGCTAACTCAGTTTTCTTTAACTTGGTTCGGAGTCTAGATCGGCTTCTACTCCAAGGCTCACAGTCCTTGACCGTTTATGTTGAGCAATTCTATATTTCGCAAAAATATTACAAAGTGGAAGTTCAAATACTGAATTTAAATACAACAATTAATTAAAAATTATACCGACGATCGGAGAAGATTCGAAGATCGGAGCCGTGGGTCATCGTTGGTGCTTGAGACTTGAGCACGGAGTGTTTGGAGCAGAGCGCTTGAAGGAATTCGTTGGAAGCAATTATGTTCGGAAGCAAGAGGGTGAACCCCTTTATATACTAGTTGTAGGACCGGTGCCGCCGATAGAGGGGGGGGGTGAATATCGATCGAAAACTTCTCGCGAAAACTTCGTAGAAAAACTTGTCGGTTCGTTCTTAAACAGAGCGTTAGTAGCACAGCGGAAAAGTAAAACAGAAAAATAAAAGACCACAATACAGCAGACACGCGGGATTTATTTACTTGGTTCCTGACCCCCCAGGGTCAGTACGTCCAAGGCCTATGTATTTGGCGTGAGTCCACTATTGGTCTCTTTTCCGGAATTTCCGAAGGTGGAGAAAACCCGTCTTATAGTTGATAATTACAATCACAAATATAGAAAATTAAATGCAGAATAATTAAAGTAAACCAAAATGATTAAGGTCGAAGCCTCGGCCGATTTGGACCTCCGAAGTGCCGCGCACTTCCTCCTGGAGCCTCTCGGTCGTAGAACCTCGTCTTTAGCGCTTTGTCATCAGTCAGAAAGCTCAGAATCGCTCTTGGAAGTTGTGTTTGAAGCTGAGGGGTCGAAGCCCCTTTTATAGGCTTTATTCGGGGTGCTTGGGATGATGTTTATCTCAGTTTCTGGTTCTTGATGTATATGATATTTTGATGATGTTATCACAGTTTGGACTAATACTGGGGATATCCTGATGTATGATATTTGGATAGTATGATGTATGATATTTGATGATATTTTGATGTATGATAGTTTGAAGTGTGTTTGCTCAATATTGTTTAATTATTTAAATAATTTAATTTTTAAATGGTATTTGTTGTATTATTGTTGGATGCCTTAACCAAAAGACAACGATTTTTATTTGTTGTTAAACTATTGTGTAAATCACACACAAATAACAGTTTAATACTATTGTTAACCTGATGTTGATCATATTAAAAGACAACGGTGAAAAATCATTGCTACACTGTTGTTATTTACTATAAACGACAACGATTTTTAACTGTTGATGTAGAGCATCCCTTTTAACAACATGACCTTTAACAACAGTGTTTTTAGCCTACGACAATGGTGAACGTCCATTGTTAATAAGCATTTTTCTACTAGTGATGCAACAATGTCTGTGTTAGAATCCAATGTCAAAATAACTAATTTACCCTAAAAGACAAATAGTTGTGTCATTGAATTGTGTTAACTCTTTAATTCAGTAATATATATAACCATAATGACTTATACCTGTAAAGCAACTGCTTTGCCCACAACTTACATTTCGACATCATTGAACTCTTCATAACTAGGGGAAGTCTTGTCAATTTTCATTTCATTATCATTTTGTTGAGATAACTTTACCGAGCAACTACCTTTGTCATCAATATCACTGCCCCATGTACCTTTTTTGTAGACAATTGTTTCAAGTTTTTGAATGCGTGTATCTTGTTCTTGAATTAATTTTCTAGCCTCCACCAACTCTCTCTTTTGCTCAAACATTAGCTCTCTGTCAACATCGTCAATCTTCCATCTTCTACCAACATTAAAGAATAATGTTGGAGTAATATGACCTCCAACAACCCTCATACATCTACCATGTTCTCTTGAATTGAGTGCTTTGGTAAGAATATCTTCTTTTGCCCCTTTTATTTCTAGTGTACCCTCACATTTCTATTGTATGTAATCATCTTGTCATCCAAATGAAAAAAATAAACTACTTTGATAGTGATTCCGGAGCGTGGTAGCAGCCAAGGATCCCTTCTCATCCAGGTGACACAAGGAGATGAGAGCATGACTCTCCCATTGCTTGGGGTAGGAGGGTGTCCTTCGCCAGCATCCTGTACACTCGGTTATTCCGGAGCAGTAATGTCAGTGTGCGTACAATTGTCACAACCTTACCCACTCGCTCATTCACTTATGACCTATGATGGTGACTTGACTGGCATCAGGGGTGACACATGTTATTGCATCATATATATATAATGCATTGTATATTTGTTTGTGTTTGTTGCATTTGATTGTTGCATATATTTGACATGCACATACAGGAGACATTTACACTTTGGATTGTGTATCGTACTTGATGTTATATAAGCGTTGATTGCACCACCCCGCTAGATAGATGAACTCTGGTATGTATTTACATTCAACATTTATATTATGCATATACTATATATTTTGATTCTGGTTCGAATTCGGCTTTAGATTCGGGTTCAAACTCTGTCTTAGTTATTTGTGCTTGTACTGAGAGTGCAAGGTAACTCACATGAGCTTGTTCTTCTTTGTCCAATTCGTCCGATGATTTGAATAGTATACCTTCTAAGACCTCAATGTCGAAAGTCTCTTTGTGTAGGTTGATTAGCCTCTCCCAAATCTCTTTGACATAGTTGAAGGATCCAACCCGCTTCAATTTTTCTTTGGTCAGGCCGCATTGTAGGATTATTATTGCCTTGGCATCGGTCTTGATTTTTCTCAGTGTTGGTTCATCTAGTTTGTCCCAAGCAATTGATGTTCCATCTTCTGTAGGTAATGTTAACCCCGTTTGGATTATCATCCACAAATCCAAATGGGCCTTCAGGTGAGATTTCATTAGACCTTTTCAACATCTGAAATTCTCTCTGGAGAATAAAGGTGGGCGGACATTGTTCCATTCTTGATGGGCCATTCAGATAAATCTTGCAAAGAAACAAAAACACAAAAATTGGTTCTAAGACTTGGTCTTGGATTAGTAGTGCGGTATAAAAGTAAATAAACTGAAAATTCCCGAGTGATGTTGCACCAACTTCGAGGTAACATGAACATTCACGAACGAAAAAAAGAATTAAAATGAAAATATCAAAAAAATACAATAATACCTTTTTTGATAAAAAAATAAAAATATCTAAAAAAAATTGCTCAATTGGTGGTTTCACCAAGATTGAGCCGCCCGCTCTGATACCACTTGTGGGATTGATGTGATCAATAGAGGGGGTGAATATCGATAACGATTTTTTGGATAAATCAGATTAAATGTAGCGGAAGTAAACAAGTCAAACACGGCTAACACCTTATTTTTTACTTGGTTCGGAGTTTGTGACGACTCCTACTCCAAGGTCCACGGTCCTTGACAGTTTTCGTTAGGCAATACTATAAGTCATAAATGAAGTACAATAATGATGATTAAGTATAGAAAAATGAAATTATACCAACGACACTTAAAGAAAGAATTTCGTTGCAGAAGCGGTGTGTTATTAATCTTGAACTTCTTGGGTGCAGAGAACTCTAGCACGAAAGCTTTATCATTGAGATTTTGAGAGCTTGAGTTGATGTTTGGAAGCAAGGGGGTGAACCCCTTTTATACTTGATCTCGGGCGCCTGAGTGGCTATAGGGCCACCCTCCACGTCACCAGTTTATCCACGTCCTTATCCGCAGACTCGACCAACCTTTATCCTGTACTTGGGCGCCTGGGAGCACTGGGGCACCTGGGAGCTGACGTGGCGCGTCCAACCAGCAACCTCCAACTCAGCTTCGCCACCTGCTGAGAAAACCCATCGGGGACGCCTGAGTCCTCTTAGGCGCCTGGGCTCTCGGGCGCGTGAGCCCTCTCAGGCGCCCCTGATCGCAGTAGCTAGTTCCTTTAGCCTACAACCAAGGTTAGTTCAAGAACACAATATAATAAAGTAAATACATGCATGAATGACAGCTAGAGTTGTCTGGTTTTGACTTTAGATTTCAAATGAAATCCTAGGTCGAACCGACACCTACTGTTCCCTCTACCGGGGATTGCGTCCTCACCTACTCCACTCTGGAGAAGTTACCTTTTTCCAACCGACACCTCCGGTTGGACTTTTGCTTGGCCTCCGAGACTCCTAGATCTTGAGACATCTATACCTTGACCCGTCTCTACTTCTGTCCATAGTCCTCGCTCGGCTAAGTCTTCTGCCCGATCTTCCATATCAAGTCTTCTTGCCCAGTCCTCGATAGGTCTTCGTGCCCAACCCTCGGTCAGGTCTTCGTGCCTAACCCTCGGTCAGGTCTTCGTCCCCGGTCCTCGACCAGGATTTCATGCTCAACCCTGCAGGTTAAGACTTCATGCCTAGGTAAACTAAGACTTTCCTGCACACTTAGTAAATTCATTAGATCACCACATAAATTTAACTTTGAACCCTTTGTCATTATCAAAATTAATTTCAATATGGTGCTTCCAGCAACAATAGAGTCTCTATTTGAATTAATAAAAGGACTTGTAAAGGATCTTGATGGAAGTGAAGATGAGGTAAGTTTCCAGGTTTTTTTTTTCAGTATCAATGATACTATGTAACATATGTGAAATTTGGACATGATTGGAAGTCTATTTTCATCTACCTCATTTCACCTATATAAGCTTTGTTGCGGACAAACCTTGTGATCTACTAAAATCTCTCTACTGGTAGCTTGATGAAGACCTTGAAGAGGAACAAAATTCTGTTGCTCGTCTCATTCATCACTCGTACTACAATGATGCCAAGGAAATGTTCAAGGTATCTAAATTTATTTTCCTTTATTTTTTAAAAATAAATGCAGTTTCATAGTATTGATTTTTTATCAGATCATGTTCTATAAGCATGACTTACATGACAACTTGATGTAATCTAAATCTTTTAAATTCTATTCCTACTATACTTTCTGCCAATACAATAGCAAGTTACATAAATGCAATTCCCATGTCTCTGATATTTGATGTGCTTTCCTTTCCATGGAGATAGTTGATATCCTGAACGAGTGCAGTCTTTTTCTAGTCCTTTTTTGTGGTTGTAATACTTTGATTCTTTTCTTCTTTTGAAAAATAACCAAGTGATCTCTTGGATTATTAAACAGCCATAGAGGAATTTAGCAAGGCACTTAAAAAGCTAACCTTCATGGGCTTAACCACAACACTTTTTTGCTTTTATTTAACTCTGGTAACTTGTACCACTCTAATTGATATGGCTAAGATCCATGCATGTTCATTCATTTGTCTTGTCTAATTTTTCATGGTCCCCCACCTATTTTACGACCCAATTACTAATATATCTCTTTTAGGTGCATTAGCTAGAGTGTTATACAATAGTGTTAGCAACTTACTTTTTTTACTGAGTGGATAAACAACAAAATGGAGTTTGTGATGCCCTTTTCATTTTAATTGGAAGGTGATATTTTGGGAGTTGGGGCTAGTGGTAAATGTCAGTAGACAGATACAAACCATCTATTTTGTAAAAGTCTTATGGTTAGGATCTGCTAGAATGACTTTAGAAATCACACCAAAACTGAATATGTTAATGTATTATGGTGGACCGTCCCTATCAGTTTTTGTCTATGTACGACACAATACCCACCGTAGAAAACTAGTCAGCAATTGAATATTTGGTGATGATAACTCAACCTTTTAAACAATTTGTCATCTATGTTCTTATGAAGATGCAGGAAATAGCATGTGTTTTATCAATTAGAATGTGTTATTTAGTGCATGTGATTAACTATTTTAGAATAGCTAGTTTTGTTAGAACATATTGACGGTGTCAAATTCAGAACTTTTCATGACATGTAAGCTAG
This sequence comes from Boesenbergia rotunda, assembly GCA_024364735.1. NCBI lineage: Eukaryota > Viridiplantae > Streptophyta > Magnoliopsida > Zingiberales > Zingiberaceae > Boesenbergia > Boesenbergia rotunda. The sequence continues at coordinate 8,502 of JAGFNQ010008305.1, read as the reverse complement.
ATTCAATTGTTTTATATTGTTTTATTTTTCATGCTTCTCAAGTTAAAATGTATGTGTCTTTTCCAGTTGATATCTTATATAGCAGTAGATTTTGTTGACAGAAGAGATCTGAACAGCAAAAGTATGCATTGTAATTTTAATTCTACTTGGTTATTTGATTAAAGTGATCTTTACTCAAGCTTGGCTTTGAAATTGACTATATCAAATCGCTGCTTGTGCTCGTAGAAGTCAAAATCCATTATGCACTATGTCTTCTTATTTTATTTTCTCAAAGTGTGGAACTCCATCTTTATCAGTTGCTGATACATCTCAATTCCTATTTTATCAATTTCAACTGTTGTTTTATCAATTCACTACTGTTCGGTTTTTTTGTTAAACAAATTGCTAAGTATATATACTTTTGCTTGTGAATGTAGTTAACATTGTGGCTTACTGATTAAAACAACAAGTGTTGGCAACAAGTTTTTTTTGGCTAAAAGAAGAAGAAATAATCAACTTAGAAAAGAAAATGAAGAATCCTATAATGACTAGCTAGGAAATTTAGGTATTAAAACTATTTTGGTTAGATGTTGTAATCTATAAGTGTTTTGGTTATGATAGTAGTATGTGTAGTTGTTTTGCTATAAGTTTTGTATATGTTTATCAGAAGTGATCATGGGATGATGTATGTAGACAAATGGTTTATTACAATAACAATATGTTTTCTTACAATGGTTTATTGTTTTGTATTATTATGTGTGGAAATAATAACGGTTATAATCTGTTGTCATTGCAATTGAAATACAACAACTTTTTAACCATTATAAAATATTATTGTAAATTGATGCGTTGAGAAAGACAGGGACATTCAAAGACAACGGTTATAATCCGTTGTCTTTGCAATTGAAATATAATAATTTTTAACAGTTGTAAAAATTGTTGTAAATCGATGCATTGAGAAAGACAGAGACACTTAAAGACAATGGTTAAAAACTGTTGTCTTTTTTATTGAAACACGACAGTGAAAAATCGTTGTCATTTTTGCAAAAAACTGTTATCTTTTAACTCAAAATACAACAGTTAAAATTGATTTATAATGGTGAAAAACCGTTGTGTTTTACCTAAAAAGACAACGGTTTTAAAATCGTTGTCTTTGACCATATAGATCTTTCTCAACGGGTTGATTAACAACGGTTTTTTAGAGTTTTTATAATGGTTTTCCAGCTTTATTAAAGTCATATTTTGGTGTAATGAGCTAAGTTTCAAGCTCTAGATCCTTGACTTACCACTGGAAGGCTTAACCATGACACTCTGTCCCTGAGGATAGTAAGAGAAGAAAGAAGCATATATAAAGATATTATTCCGGTGCTATTCTAAATTTTGATATTTTGACAAAGAGTTTAATTAAATTATACATTGTCTGTTGTTTTGATATGATTGAGTAATGATTTGCATAAACACAGGTGGTGTTAATTTGGATAGTTCATGCTCAATGAGGTTGATTGATGATGACTTGGCATGGTCAAGGTGACACAGTCGATGATTTGAAAGTTTATAGAAATCAAAGAAGGATAGTGATAGGGGGAATTTTAGGGCTACTAGTCCATGTAGGATAAGTCAAAGGTCATACGACTAATGTGGTCCAATAAGACAATACATAACAACAAGATCAAGGAGGCATGGACAAACCCTGGGACAGATTAGGCCGTCCGAGCGGACAACCCCGACCCACCGGGTTGTCCAAGCAAACGTCTCTTGGTCAAACCTCCGACTTGATCTATTTTCCATAGTAAGGACACTTGGAGATGGGACACTGACTTGTATAGGGATTGGTGTCACTCTTTAAGGAAGGATGTTAGATTGGAATCACGTACCTAACATCCAACCGGTTAACTTAGACCAGGGTACCGATCGATTGGCGGACTTCAGTGCTACACTTAGGATTGTATAGCACTCGCACCAAAAGCCACAGTACACATAGTGCGGGTCCCACTGAAGGTTGAATGATAATTACATATGATCTTACACATCCTAAAACCTATCGGCCAACTTACTTAGAGTAGGCGATCAATTGTCGTTAATAAAATAATAGTCGATCGGTCAACTCACTTATAGTGCACGGCCGACCAGCCAACTGAATAACTACGATCGATCGACCAGTATACTTCAGCCCATTGACCATTCAGTTGTTTTGACCAGCTCAAAGACAACCCCAAACAGTCCATTGGACTATGAGTAGGTCTCATCATTGATTCTAATCAGGTCTAACTATAGTTGGGTTGGGCCTCTATGTTTCTTTGGATCTGGCCCCATAAATTGGGTCCAACAAGCTAGGTTCCCTTAATGTGTCTCCATGTGTGCATACAAATAAACCCATCAACCCAATTAGGCACAAATCTAGGCCAATCCTTGATAAGACACAGATAAACCTTATCTTGTCACCATAATAACTGACCTGCTCAGTGTACCATTGGTCTATCTATTTTTACCAACTTTTTACAGGAAATCTATTAATTGGACAATCATCTTATGGCCGACGTGACATCCTGATGGTGGAGGATTACCAAAGGGTATCACCCATATAAAGAAGTCCCTCCTCCATGGTGCAGGTATGTTTTTCAGAGATTCTGTTCCATTAGGTTCTAATTCTCCACCTTCTGCGATCACTGACTTGAGCGTTAGAGTACATGCACCAGGGACCCCCCTAAACTTGCCGCTAATACTCTTTCTCTTGAGTATTTCTTTGTTCAAGATTCAACGATGGTAGTGTCAGTCTAATGCAAGTCAACACCCTCGTCGCATCATCCTTCACCGTTCGTGAACAGGATCAAAATTGACGCCGTCTGTGGGAAACTCTTAGACTTGAAAAATGGCAAATTCCACTAACAACTTGATGACTACCATTACACTCTCTCAAGAAGACTTAGAGCTTTTAATAGTGACCAAGGCACAACTTCTGGCGTAGCAACAACAACAACATGGTGGCTCTATACCCCAAGCTCTTGCCGTCTCAACCACGACGTCGCAAGATGTAGACATGGCCACGCGACAAGCTCCTTTTCCTCAAGCTCTTATTTGCTCAATGGGTGGAGATGAAGAGCGGGTCGATCAGATGGACACTGCTTCCTCTGGACACGCTAACTCCCAAAAGGGTAAAGCGCCTGTCACTCGACACTCACCCGATCGACCGAGAGTGCCTTTCTCTATGGAGATCATGAATAATCCCTTGCCCTGCTATTTCAAAGGCATTTCTATCAAGGAGTATGGAGGAGCTGTTAGATCGTGTTCGTCTTGCTAGAGGGGGGAGGGGGTGAATAGCAACTTTCAACTTTTCTACCTACAACGTTAGCAAGCGCAAACAGAAATCTAATAAAACAAATAAAAACAATGCTAACACACCTATTTACATGGTTCGGAGATAAAAACTCTTACTCCACGATTGCCCGTATGGTGGGCGATCCCTAATCCGTCGGTGGATGATTCCCTGGAGCACCTCCGGCTAGATCTCGTAGCTCCTTGTGGGTGGAGAAACCTGTTAGTGATATGAGAGAAGTGTCCTAAGGCAATCGCCTTATGATTGTAAAATATTTATATTAATAAATGATAATTTACTATTTGAGTATACATGCTTGTGTATTTGATTGAGATCTTAAACTCATCTACTGAATGTCCGCAATACAACTCACAGCATAATAGAATTTGTGATGAGATCACAACTAGTGATTATCTCTAAATGCGCAAATGTGAAGTATTGAAAATATCCCTAGTCGATGAATTGATAAAAATGGACACTATCAATTCTGTTGAGACTAGCATGGGTTATTCTCTAATCAGCTGATTCTCACTGGCTGGTGACATTGGGATGTCCGGAGATAAACATAGATGTTAGTTAAGGGAACTAGTTCATTGGAGTGACTAGCTGTAAGACTTCATATGGAAATCTACATGTAGATATGTCAATGAAGATCTTACTGCGGCTTAAGTGCGATGTTCCTTTGACTTGCGGTGTTCAAGTCATCTTGGTCATGGAGACTTATACTTTGACATCTTAAGCAAGCATCTCCAAGGAGGTGTGGACCCAGGATGATCGGGTATAAGCCGAAGTGCCCGAAGATGTTTGAACAGCCTACAAAGGATTCACCACTCCTTGCGAGGAGATGTATACCCAGGCCTATCGTCGGATTGTTACTCAAAGCCTCTGGCCAGAGCATATCATGTTTAGAGTGAGAGTCTCTAAAATACATGAGAGTAATTAGAAATCCAAAGGACGAGAAAGACACTACTTGGGCTAGGTGTGACGTAGTCAGCCTAGTGGGGACTGACACCATTGACCGTGTCCTGAACCAAGTGGATATAAGGTGGTGAAGGGAATGGGGCACGATTCATTAGAGCTGCTGAATGGTTTCAGAATAATTTCTTCTGAGGTCAAACCGTTGATCTTTCGATTAATTGGGTATCATGATGTACTACTAGGTGCCACTCATGATCGTTCTATAATTAGTTAATTATAGACGGCCAACATAAATCGAAAGCCTATTTAGTCACACGCACTACGAGTAATCCGAGGGATTTAAAACGAGTTGAAAATTGGATTTTCCGATCAAGAGAAATAAGTCGAATCTGAGTTAATCAGAGGCGCAATGGAAACTAAAATGGCTAAGTCTTTTGAAGGCTTTTTGGGCGAATTAAATGAGTTTAATTCGCGATCGGTTCGGGTCGGTTTTGGCCGGCCAAAGAGGGTATTAACCCTCCTTGTGGTGGCCGGCCATTAAAGGGAATTAAATCAATTTATTTGGTTTAATTAATAAGATAAATCAAGCACGATTTATTTTATGAATTATGGATAAATAAATTTGTATAAAGAAATTTATATAAATAAATTTATAGAAATTTATTCTTTTATGGAAGATTAAAATAATCCATGAATTGGGTTTATTTTAATTTTATAAAATCAATTATGAATTGATTTTTCCATAATAAGAAAGTTTATAAATTTCTTATAAAATTTATTCCATAATTTAAAGAGAAGAAGAATTAGTTTTTATTATAAATTAGTTTATAATAAAGACTTGGTTTAAACGGAATTAATTCATAAGAATTTATAGGATAAATTTCTTATGATAAATAATTAGTTTTATTATAAAGTTAGTTATAATAAAATTCATAAGAAAATTTATAGAATAAATTTCTTATGATAACTAATTTGTTTTATTATAAATGGTTATAATAAGACTAGGCTTAAAGGGAATAAGCAATAAGAAAATTTATAAGATAAATTTCTTATAACTAATTCCGTTAATTCGGTTTAGAGGGAGACTTAGCAAAGGAGTTGCTACTATATAAAGGAACCAAAGGCTAGCCCTTAATTCCAATTCAAGTAATTGAATCATAGAGCTCTCCCTCTCTCTCTTAATCTCTTCTCTTCTCTTCTCCCTCTCCCTCTCTTGCCTAGGGCCGGCGCCCACTTGGAGCCTAGGGCCGGCGCCCACTTGGTGACTTAGGGCCGGCGCAACTCCTCCCTTAGTTGAGATTGGCGTGAGCTTCAAGAAGAAGAAGGAGAACCCGAACGCGAAGAAGAAGAAGCGGATAGCGATTCCTCTCTTCCTGGAATTTGATTCCGTTACTTCGTTGGTTCGTTTTTCATTATTTTCTCTTATCCTTCTAGTTGTGCCTTTCGAGAATCTAGTAGTTCTCGTCGGCACAAAACTCGTGACTTTGCGAAGTCATCCCGAAGAGAACTCGGCGTGGACGCGAATAGAGGCGAAGCTTCCAAGGGACGCTACGGTTGGATCTCGTCCCTTTCTTCGAGTTACGCAAGGTACAAAAGTAAATTAGTTTACTTTTTCGCAAACTTTTATTTTATGATTATGTCGATACACTATAAGGTTGCATGCTAGATACGAAGTTAAAATAATTTAGGAAATTATTTTATGCAAACTCTTCCGCTGCACGTAAAAATTTTAAATTTTACGAACTCGTATCCTTGTCGACATGCACCCGGTCCCAACAGTGGTATCAGAGCCGGTTAGTGTTCGACTTAATCAAATAATTGTTTTGTGGAAAACTTTGTCATGATCTCAATTTCGGAAAAAATTTTCAATTATGGAAACTTTCGAATTATAATAAATTTTAGATTTAGGAATTTCAAAGTTTGGAAATCCTCATGAAATTTCGCAAACGTTTGAAATTTTCTATTTTCTGAAATTTTATAATAATTTCGAAATCTTCCCATCTTTGGAAACTTTCCAATTTTGGAAATTTTTCTATTTTAGAAATTTTCCAATTTTGGAAATATGTAAGTTTCCTTTGTACCAGAAACTTACAATTATTCTGAAAATCAATTTTCGAAATCTCGCAATTTTGGGCACTTTCTTTTAAGAAAGTCTAGACAAATTCATGGACAGTTAATTGACAATTAAATTTGAATTGGTTTTTAAATTGACAACAAAATTCTTTATTTTGGATTGAGCCTCGGGGAGCCGTCCAATTTAAAGTTAGTTGTTGTAATTTAATTTCCCAATTTTAATTGAAATTGTCATGTTTGATTGGATTGAGCCTCGGGGAGCCGTCCAATTGGATTTACAACACATTACTTTTCTTTGGGTATCTGAGCCTCGGGGAGCCACCCTTAGAAAACAATTTGTTGTAATTAATTAAATCCATGAATAAAATATGTTTAAGAGGTGATGCTCTTACATATTGTTGTCTCCAAAATTAATTAGGAAAATGGTTTCCTATAGAGTTTCTTAAATGAGATTTTCATGAAAATAATATGTGGTTGAATTAAGGGATTTGTCTCTTAATTTAAAAGATTTGATTTAGAGAAATCAAAGTCTTGAACATATTATTTCCGAAATTAATTATGACAATTTAGGAAATTGTTTCCCAAAACAATTCCTTTAATAAAGTATGAAATTATGATTAGGAAATCCGGTTCCTAATTTAATTCATGAGACTTGATAAATTAAGTCACATACATACTTTATTAAGGAAATCGTTAGTCATGACATAATTTTATGTCATGAATGTGCTTAAAGAGAATGAGACCCAAAACCCCTTACAAAATATTAAGGCCAACACCTTCCATTAATATGGTTAGAATCGGAGTTTTGTTTCTCGCTTGGGTTGATGGACACATCCATGCCCGACTTGAACCTCAACATGTTCAAACCATGGAATTAGTTTATGAATAATATAGTTCGAGTCAGAGGTCAATCATTAGTTTTGGTTGTTGGACACATCCAAGCCTGACTAAGCGGTTGAATGAGCTCCAACCATGTTAAAACTATTTCTTGATTAATGGGTCAGCCTTAAGCTTGGAGCATCGATTTGTTGTGCCACACCAAGGTCGATGTAAAGAGAGGTGCAGTTGGGTGCTATGTATAATGATACATACTTGTTAATGAGTTAACAACCCAATGTTTTATGCAAACATTCAATTAGTTGATAGCATAATGTGATAGTTACATATATGTGATGTGTAATCGGTATAATTACCTACCTTCATAGCTAAGAGGAACTTGATGGCCACACCATGGTTGTTCTTATCTATGGTTGGATATCAACCTATTTGGAGATGTTCCTACGATCTCCCGAATTGATAATAAGGGTGAATCAATTCGAAAAATAAATAGGATTTAATTTATGTATGTTGATACATTCTTTAATAAATCTTCTCACATAATCTCAATTTGTATTTCTAGGTTAATCACTCGATCATGTCTTCTCTGAATTTGCCTTCCATCTTGGACACCAACAAATTAACTGGGCCTAACTTCATAGACTGGCTTCGAAACCTGAGGATAGTCCTTAAGGCAGAAAACCTGCTTGTGTCCTTGAAGATCAACTTCCCAAACGTCCTTCTGAAAATGCAACTCCAGACCAGTTTTCTGAGTTGCTCAACTGCTGAAGACTTAGAGCCTTCTGTAAAGCAGGATCAGAAGACGATACTGTTAGTTGGTTCCTCAAAGAAAGGTTCTAAGAGGAAGGCCAAAGAACAGAATAAGGGAAAGAAGAAAAAGGCCAAAAAGACTGAAAAAACCAAAAAGCACTTGCCATCATTGTGGCAAGGAGGTCACTGGCGAAGAAACTGCAAGATTTATCTTGAGTCCTTGAAGAGAAGGCATCCGATGCCCCATCCTCTTCAGTATCTTCGTTATTGAATGTCACTCTATTTCCTCAAATACCTGGGTACTTGATACTGGGTGTAGCTCACATATATGTAATGACATAAAGGGCTAAGGAATAGAAGAAGACTCGTCAAGGAGAAGCGAATTTGCGAGTTGGAAAGGGAGCAAAGATTGCTGCTGTTGCCCATCGGAACATATTTGCTAAAGCTCCCACTGGACGTGTCTTAGAATTGGATAATTGCTATTTCGTTCCTTCTTGAAAAAGAACATGTATCTATTTCATGTTTGAATGAAAAGGGTTATCATTTAACTTTTAGTAACAATTGTTGTTACATAACTTTAAATGGCGTTCTTTATGGGAATGGAACTTTGTGCAATGGCATCTACACGTTAG
>JAGFNQ010008304.1:27269-86539 GCA_024364735.1 Boesenbergia rotunda | reverse complement strand
ACAGCTGAGAGGTAGCTATTTCCTTTATCCCTGTGGTTCCTTTTTAAACATCCTTACAAATTTGGCCAAAGTTGAGTGTCTTCCTGAAAGAGCATGTAGCTGATAATGCTATTGCACTATTTCTTGTTCCCAAGGATTTAACACCACTTCCTTATACTTTTTTCTACATCCGCATGTGATTCTATTTTATCAGTATATAACTGATTGTGTTTTCATTGGGATGATTGGCATGATCAAACTGTGATAATAAGCTCTGTCTCTCTTGTCAACTTATGAAGGTGATTTCTTAATGCTTATTAGCTAGTATCAATTGTGGTATCATAAATTAAATTTAGAAACCCATGTACTCTATCTTTGACACATGGGCTTTAAAGAATAAATTGTTCATCTTTGAGTAAGAATCTCCATTCTTGTCTAATTGGAATGAAATACAAAATCTTTAGTTATTTTCAATAATTAGTCATCCAGTTCTATGTACTCTTGTTGATTACTCCCAAGTCCCAACACATGTAACACTCCTTAACTAAAAACTACTTGTACTTTAGAGAAGAAAGGTTCTTGAACATGGAGTTCAAAGTCCACATGTAAACTCTACATTATTGCGGAGAAGGAGGCCACTCAGTATTCAGCTTCATCATTATTGTCAACAACAACATCATTTACAGTTCCATCTTCTATATTATCATCCCTTGTCAATTGTAAATCTCCATTGTCATCATGAAACCACCTATCCAATTTTGATGGCGGAGAAGGAACAAGATCATAAATTGGTTCTTCTTCTTTGTCTTCTCCCATGTCATACAAGTCTCTTGGTTGTAGATGTTTTACAATACTCCATCCTTTTTCAATCTCGTCATCCACATAAAACACAAGTTGAGCGTCAGAGACAAGTATATATGGTTCATCACTTTCTCGATCTTCAACATGTATTAAACGAGAAAAATTAACACTAGTAAACCCTGAGTCATCTCTTTTGATACCTCGATCAGAAGTGGTATTAGCCCATTGACATTTGAATAATGTAACAGTGAATTGACCATTATAGTTCAATTCAATAATGTCCACTAATTTTCCATAATAAGGAACACCTCCAACTGCTACATTATTATCACGATTACTTGCGTAGCTCCTAGTGTCAAACATACCAAATACTCCACTATTTTGACTTTTCAACCCATGCTCTCGAGAAAGAGTTCTAAATTTAAATCCATTCACATTGTAGGCACTAAAACGTTTGGCTTGATCAAGTGGTCCAAGTGCAAGCCACCTTAATTCATCTGGATGTCTAGCACCTTCATTGGAGATCTGGCATCAAGAATTATCACACATAGTTTTAACTATTAGTTAATCCTCTAAAATTAAATAAAAAAATATAGCATAACTTCAACTCACGTGCTTCTGAAATCAGTTAGGAAATTCCTTGTGTACAACTTTATCTATCTCTGATTGCAACCGTGTCCGATGCCTTAACATCCTCTTTGTTATTGTCCTAAATTCCCTATAAGTAAGAATAAACTAATGTAAAATACTAAGACAATTGAATTGCAAAAGGTTTGTGTACAACTTTATGTATTACTTACTCAAGAAAAGGGTCTACTGCTACACAGTTGACCAACACGTGACGATGTGCTTGCAACTTCTCTATTAGTGTTAATTTAAAATATGAGAAACCCCCAACTGATCTGCCAACTTTTGGGAACATAGTATCGCTTTCATTGTGTTCAAGACCATCAGGTTGATCATCAACACACCTTGGTCGATTGATTCTTGACTCTGTGTCATCCAAATATCTTGAACAAAAGGTAAGAATTTCTTCAGCCAAGTAACCTTGAACAATAGAGCCTTCTGGTTGTGCCTTGTTACGTACATAAGACTTCAAACGACCTAAGTACCTTCACATTAAAAAGTTTATGGATTCAGCTAAAACAATGTACTACTTATTTAAAGAAAGTGAACAAAAGAAATTTGTCATGTAAAGTTTATCTTTCTATTGGATACATCCATCGATAATGCACTGGGCCTCCCTCTTTTACTTCATCAACTAGATGAACAATTAAGTGAACCATGACTGTGAAAAATGATGGAGGAAAAATCATCTCCAAATGACAAAGAGTGTGAACAATTTGATCTTGAAGCGTAACAAGATCAATGGGGTTCAACACCTTCATACATATTTGTCGAAAGAACGAACAAAGATCGGCTAAAACCGCAAACACTACCCCCGACATTGCATTTCTCAAAGCAATTGGTAACAGTTGTTCCATTAGAATATGACAATCATGACTTTTCAACCCAAACAACTTACGTTGTTTCAAATCAACACACCTTGAAATGTTGCTTGAGTAACCATCTGGAACAACCACATTCTTCAAGGTCTTAAGAAATATATCCTTTTGTTTATTTGACATAGTAAAAATAGCAGAAGGATATTTCCCATTCTCATTTGGCCAAAGTCCAGATCTTATGCCCATAGATTGTAGGTCTTTTCGGGCATTAAAATGATCTTTTGTCTTTCCACTTTCATTGAGCAAAGTGTACAGAATATTATCACACACATTTTTCTCAATGTGCATTACATCAAGATTATGATGCAATCCATTAAACTCCCAATATGGAAGTTCAAAGAATATACTCTTTTTTCTCCAATGTGATTCATCTTCATTGGCATTTCGCTGCCCACGTCCTCTTTTCCCTTTCACCTCCGGTGTCTTCCCAAATGAAACTTGGATATTCTCAACCTGACTGAAAATAGCTGAGCCGGATAATTTAACTGGTGGATTTCTTTTATCAAATTTACCATCAAATCGAACCTTATCCAATCTAAATTTGTGACCAGCATGTAGGAAACGACGATGACCCATAAAACACCATTTTCTACTATGATGAAGTCGGCAAGGTTCAGTATCAATATTGCATGTAGGACAAGCTAGCTTACCATATGTGTTCCACCCAGACAATGTACCTAAACCAGGAAAATCACTAATTGTCCACATTAATGTTGCACGCATTTTAAAGCTTTCATTCGATGAAGCATCAAATGTTTCAACACCATCCCACAACACTTTCAACTCATCAACTAAAGGTTGCAAATAAATGTCTATGTCATTCCCTAGCATTTTCTTACCTGGAATGATCATCGAGAGAATGAAGTTAGTTTGTTTCATGCATGTCCAAGGAGGGGTATTGTATGGAATGAGAATCACAGGCCAAATGCTATAATTAGTGCTCATATTTCCAAAAGGATTAAACCCATCACTAGCTAAGGCTAGGCGAACATTACGTGCATCCGAAGCAAATTCAACAAATTTAGAGTCAAATCTTTTCCATGCCTCAGCATCTCTCGGATGCCTCAAGAAGCCATCCTTATTACTGTCCACAACATGCCATTTCATATCATCAGATGTCTTACTACACATGAACAATCTTTGCAACCGAGGAATTATAGGAAAATAACAATGAAACTTTGCTGGTTGTTGTTTTTTCTTTTTAGTAATATCAAGTTGATGTCCAGTAGAAGAATTTTTCCACCTAGATGTGCCACATCGCTTGCAGTCATTCAAACTTTTATCAGGTCCCCAATATAGCATGCAATCATTTGGACATGCATCTATCTTCTTATAATTAAGGCCAAGTTTTTTTTATAGTCTTTTTGGCCTCGTATAATGATTCTGGGATCTTTGCATGCTCAAAGGCATCATGCAACAACTTTATTATCATTGACAAGGCCTTGTCACTCATCCCACAAATGCACTTGATGTGATACAACTTTACTAAAAAAGATAGCTTTGAGTATTTTGAGCATCCTTCATATAATTCTTGTTCCCCATCTTTAAGCAAATCATAAAACTCTTTAGCTTTACCACTCGGACCTTCCTGTACATGCGGCATTCTTCCTTCACCTTCATTTATCGGATCATGCATTATGGAATCTTCACTGGCATGTGGTCTAGGGAATATGAAAGCATCTTGTATCATGTCACGCATTGGATCTTCAGAAGATTTAGTATGTTGTGCATCATGCCTATAACTAGAAGTCTCTCCTTCACCTCTCTCACCATGTAATAGCCAAACTGTATAACCCGATGGAAAGGGTCTTAACAACAAATGATCATACACCTCTTCTCTCGTCTGAAATAGTCTAAATCCACAACAAGAACAAGGACACTTTATCCTATTATCGGATGATGCATTAGCAAATGCAAAGACCAAAATTTTCAATAATCCATCCATATATTCGGGAGAGTCTCGCGGCTTCAAAATCCAAGTTTTTTCCATATCTAATTCAATAGTAGATAATTAAATTAAAAGCACACTAAAGTGGGGGCTCAAATAGAAACTAACTAAGACATATAAGAACTTGAAAGTGTATAAGACATTTCACAAACAACACATAAGGCATAAAAAACCACAAGCACATGAACTCAAGTCAGAAAATCTACCAAATATGGAGTTTTTTATCTATAAACTCAAAGCTGCACAACTACTAAGATTAAAATAGCAATCTCACAGAAATACTGAGAATGAGTGCTCTAACCACCTACACAAGGTTGAAAATTTGTATAAATTGTAAATTGTATCTCTGAATAATTGGTGAAATTATTCAATCAAATACTCAATAAAGCAACTGATTTAAATTGGTGAAATCAATACTTGAAATTTTCTAAATTGGTGAAATACTCAATACTCAATAAAGCAACTGATTTAAAATACTCAATAAACCACCTACTCAATAAAATACTCATTGAAATCTAAATTGGTGAAATTTTCTAAACTTTGCATACTTGAAGCAATTGATTTAACTACGATTTACCAAATACCTGCCTTGAGTAAAGCACTCTTCGTTAGCCTCTCGGTTGGCTGCGGAGAAGAAGAGAGAGGGGGAACTGCAACGTTGGTGGCTGTCGGCTAGAGGTGGAGAAGAAGAGGAGAGCGATGTGGAAAGAAATGTGGAGATCGAGCCTCTCGGTTGGCGGCGCTAGGAGATTTGTGTGCGGCACTGGGAGATGGAGCCTCACTGTTGGCGGCGCTGGGAGATGGAGCCACACGGTTGGCGGCGCTGGGAGCTGGAGCCTCTCGGTTGCTGGGAGATGGAGCCTCTCGGTTGGCGGCAACCGGCGCTGGGAGATAGAGCCTCTCGGTTGGCGACGAGCCTCTCAGTTGGCGGCGACCGGCGCTGGGAGATGGAGCCTCTCGGTTGGCGGCGACTGACACTGGGAGATGGAGCCTCTCGGTTGGCAGCGCTGGGAGAGCGATGTGGAGATGGATCGCTGGAAAGATTTGGGTTGCTGCGTGCGTGGGTTAGGAGAGGAGAGGAGAAGTAAGGGTTTTCTTTTGATTAAGATCTGAGCCATTGAATTGCGATGAAGATTTAGCCATTGGATCGGTTCACTTTTGATTTGAGCCATCTGGTTTAAGTGATAAGGAAGATATTGATCTTGAAACCGCCGTGATTCAAAATTTAACCGCCGCTAAATAATTTAATTTGCGACGGTTATTGTAAACCGCCGGAAACACATAATATAGTGGCAGTTTAGCAAACCGCCGCTGAAAAATCGCCGCTAAGCACCACTTTTCTAGTAGTGCGGGTCAAGGTTGAACGTCGTCGAGTTTCAAGTTCTTGGAGGCTGAGAAAAAGCCAAACCGGAGATTCCAGGTGGTAGCAGGTACACTCTCCTTAGAGAAGTAGGCCCGAGGACACGTTCCCCGAGGATGGAACAGTAGGCGTCTGTCTAACCTAGGGTTTCAGGTGGAACCAAAAAGTCAGGACCATGACAGCACTGGCTGTAAATCCATACATGCATTTATTCTGTTTATATTATTGTATGGAACTAACCCTTGTTGTAGCTAAAAAGTTGAACTAGTTGGACTAGGGTGCATGAATGGGACTCAGACGCCTGGGAGTTGGCAGGGGGTGGCTGAGTAGGTGCAACGGTCAAGCTTACATGGCAAGTGCTGAGTGGAGGAGCCACGTTGGCACTCAGGCACCTGAAAGGGACTATGGCACCTGAGCCAAGATAAAGTTTGACTGCATAGCGGATAGGATTGCCGCCCGAGACGCTGTGACTTGGGCGCCTGAATGGCCTTTCAGGCGCCTGGAAGACTACTATATAAAGGGGTCGAGAGCAACACCCTAGATAACAACAATTCACATTCTACGATCAGTCTGTTCTCCTGTGTGTTGCGCAATCAAAGCTTCGACAATGCCGAAACGTCATCCGACTCTCCAAGCGAGTGTTTTCATTTCATTCAAAAAGGAGTCGGTATACTTGTTTCTGTAATATGTATAATCTTGCGATTTTTAGTGATTGCCCAAAGGAAGCGATCAAGGATCGTGAGTCTTGCAGTAGGAGCCAGTCAAGACTCTGAAACAAGTAAAACTAACTTGTGTTAGAGTGCTGTGATTTATTTTCCGCTGCATACTCGATCGTTCTAAAATCCGAAAAAATTTTAAAGTGATATTCACCCCCCCCCCTTTATCGCTCTATTTCTATCCTACACATCTACCATAGACGCCCACAAAGAATTTTAGGGAAAAGAATTTAGAGCATACCTGATTAGGTCCCAGTTTTCTACCTTGTGGCCGATGGTGTGAAGGTTGTTCATTAGTTCTTGAATACGTGTGTGGAGTTGTACAGCGGTTTCACCATCCTACATCTTCATGTTGTAGAGTTTGTTTAGTAGAAGATCGTGCTTGTTGATTCTCGTATCTGACGTTCCTTCATGCAGCTCGATCAGTTTATTTTAGAGCTCCTTTGCACTGCTGAAGGGGCCGACACGGTTGAGTTCTTCTTTGGTTAGAACACACTAGAATGTTTGTGTTGCCTTGGCATCTGCTTTGATCTTTTTCTTCAGAGTAGCATCCCACTCTATGTATCCTTGAGGTTCACCTTGTGCGTTCTTTGGGATATCCAGTCCATCTTGGATAATTATCCACATCTCCACCTGACTTTTCAGGTGGACCTCCATTCTACTATTCTAGTAGGAGAAATCCTCTCCCGAGAAGAGAGGTGGTCGGGCGTATTGTAACCTTCTTTCTGGGCCATGAAAAATCCTGCAAAGAATCAAAAACACAAAAACTGATTCCAAGACATGATCTTGGATTAGTAGTATGGTATAAAGTAAATAAACTGAAATTCCTGATTGATGTTGCACCAACATCGAGAAAATGAAAAAAAATCACGAATGAAAAAAAGAAAATATCAAAAAAAGACAATAATACCTATTCTGATAGAAAATAACAAAAAAAATCCAAAAAAAATGCTCAATTGGTGCTTTCACCGAGATTGAGCCACCCGCTTTGATACCACATGTGGGATTCTTGTGATTGATAGAGGGGGTTAATATCGATTACGTATTTTTTGAAAAAATTAGATTTGACGCAGCGGAAATATGATGGGTGTGAACCCTTGTATGGCTTGAGGGATTCCTAAGCAACCACGGGGTCGAACATGAGAGACCTCTCTATGTCTACGGATTAAAAATTTAATCGAATAGAGACCCATCTCCCAAACGACCGTCTTGTCGTCGTGTTAATTAATCCAAATCACAACTTAGCCAAAACCAAGGTTAAGGCTTGTAACTTTCCGGATTAATTAACCACGGAAAAGACGATAAATGGATCGCTGGTCTTTGTGTTTATTGTCGGGGTCCATGACATGAATTAATTGACATATTAATTAACAAATAATTAATCCATGGCAATTAATTAACCTCGTGCAATGATAAGAAATATAGCATGAAATAACAAGAAAACAAGAGGAGCTAGGGAGAGGTATACCTTGCCTTTTACCTCGCAGTTTTCTACCTTATGACGCTCCCCTCCTGGACGTCGTGTGGGCGATGAGCTACCAAGACGCGGAGTCACCGAAAGCCTCAAATTAATCACCTTTCTTCAAGCTTCTTTCAACCACCAACACAAACCCTAGAAGGCTAGGGTTAGCTTGCGCCGGTTGCCTATCTACCTTTCCTCCTCAAACCGCCGACCACCTTAAGCTCCAAGGTCCGGCCAACTTCAAGGCAACACTAAAAGGAAGGCTAGGAAGATGAAGAAGAGGAAGAAGAAGCTGAGAGAACTCCCACTTCTTCCCCAAAACCCACTGAAAACCCTAACTCCTTCTTCCTCACCGTCGGCGCCAATCAAGGTGAGAACAACTATTTTCTGGTCGTCGATCACTTGTCTCCTTTGCTCCTTTGATTGCACACATAGAGGAGTAAGCGATGATGAAGAAAGTAGAAGAAACCGGGGTGAAGAAGTGGAGAAGAAATAGATTTCTTCTCCTCTCGCCGGCGCCGCAAAACCGCAACAAAAGCTCGCCGCCGGTGAGCTTCTCCCTTTCTTCTACCTCTCGTCGATCTCTCCTCAACCTGACTGTGCCTTCACGCCAAAGAGAAGGAGCTGATGGAGGTAAGAACCCAAGAAATTCTCCTTCTTCCTCCTCTATCACCGGCGCAAGGTTTGCCCTAAGAGAGAGATTGTGGAAGAGAGAGGTTTAGGGTTTAAGAGATGGATTAATTCCAGATTAATCAAGAATTAATTGTGGATTAATTGGCCTTCGTATCATGACTCCTATGGGGTATTTATAGGGCTAAGGTAGGGATTAAGAGGAGGAGTTGGTTCTTAGCCCGCTAATGGATCCAAAACCCGATCCATTAATGGAGATTCATTTCACTAAAGGATCCCATTGAACTTCCTCACCAACCCCCATATTTTCATATGAGATCCACCTATTATGAGTCATCCATCTCCCCATGTTTAAGATATCAAATGCCCGATAATTAATTTAATTTTAATTTACTAAAAATTAAATTAATTATGCTCTTGGTCCATGATTAGTACCACTCAACCTTTTCATCATGTCGGACCATAGTCCACTTGTAAGATTTGACATGTCCTTTTAAGCTCATCAAGGAGGCATCATCATCCCGACTCACCAGGATACGGATTCCGTCAATAATCAACGGTACACCATATTATTAATATTATCTCCAAATTTACCGGGCCTATCAATTTAACAGAATAAATCTCGCCCATTGGTAAGTCAAAGAAATAATAATTAATTATACGTGCCCGTTATTATTTAGGGATTAAGAGATCGTACTCCATAATATATATCAGAGGTCTAATCCAATTTATGAAGTCAGTACAAAATTAGATGACCTCTCTTTTGGTCCTACTCAATGCACATAAAGCGCACCAGTGTAATTCTATGGTTAAGACAAATCACACCTAATTACACTACAATCATCCCAATAGTTTGTCCAACTCCATCTTGGTTGTGAGCCTCTTTCTTATACTTCTGAAAGGAACTTGATAACATGATCTTCTGTGCGACACCACGCACCATGTTATCTATAATGCCAAGTATGAGACATTTTGTGAACATACTAATATAAATATACACCGTGTGATTTTGTGATTCTCTTTTAAAATGTAAATATATTATAACCAAAAGCAAAGCTTTTAGTATACATCCTAACAATCTACCACTTATACTCAAAGACTTGCTGTTTTCAAAATGTCATACATCTGACCTTTAGATCCTTCACATGCCAAAAGCTCTCGCTACCAAGGCCTTAGTGAAATGATCTCCCTAGGTCATCCTCTGATGCACTCTAGGCAACAATAGCTATTCCCTATCAGGGTGGTACTTGCGCTCTATGTGTTTACTCGCCTTATGGACTCATGATTTCTTCGAGTTTGCAACTGCACCATTTTAATCACATCAAATATGATAGCTCTGAGCAAATCAGGAATCACATCGAAGTCCATCTTGAGGTCCCTGAACCATGTAGCTTTCTTGGCTATCAAAAGGATTGCCAATCATCCAGCTTCTATGGTAGAGTCCATCACGCAGTCGTTGCATGACACTCTCCCATACTATGGTTCCACCTCCTAAAATTAAACACAAAACCCTGAAAATACTTATATTAGACCCTTATCTTGATTGGAATTCTGTATTCATATAACCCATAGGAGATTGGTATGCCTGGTAAACCAGCATATAGTCCTTAGTCCTTTTAAGCACTAATATATGCTTTTACCGCAATCCAATTTCCTTAACCTGAGTTACTCCGATATCTATTAACTATGCCTACGGCACAACAGATATCTGGGCTCATTTATAGCATACATGAGGCTTCCTTTAGCCAATGCTAAAGGAACCACCATTACCTACTCTATCTCCTTTTATAATCTAAACATATCTCCTTAGATAGAGTAGCTCCAAAACTGAAAAGTACACAACTTTTCTTGGAGGTATTCATGCTAAAATGAGTTTAGGACAGTGTCTTGTATGAAGCTTGGGATAAGCACATCATCCTTCTCTGAAGATCCCTTAGATCTTTGACCCCCAAGGATGCGTCTTGCTATTCCCAAGTACTTCATACCTTACTTGTTTGGACAATCATACCCTTACATCTGATAATACTCCGTCATTGTTGCCAACCAACAAAATACTATCTACGTACAGTACATGAATACCACCACGTATCTATCACATTGCTTGCATACACAACTCTTATCCGTCCTTTGACCTAATCCATATGAATGGATTTATTTCATCAAAGCGGATGTTCCTTGTCATAGATCTTAGGTACCGAATCATGATTGCCAGGGACCAAGTCCATAGACTTTCCCAAAATCATAATTCTTTTAGGTTAACTGACAACCCTCCCACTGCGACAAGGTCCCACCTGTGTATCTTCTGTAACACGAGGTGCAGTGACTTGTGGTATTTCCTTTTGTACTTTTGGTACTAAGGTCAGAATGTCCCCTAATTATTTTTCTCAGAACCGTTCTTCTTATGGGCTTATGGCTTATCTCATAGTCCTCTTCTAAGAGTCAGGCATTTGTATCAACGAAGACCCTCTATCCTTAGGACTATAGAACCACCTTTCATTCTGCTAGGATAGCCTATATCCAGGCGCACTAGATTCCAACTTATCAGTATCCCTTTTTCAACACAATTGCTGAACTATCCCATATCTGAATGTATCCTAGACTAGGCCATTGTCCAGCCCACACCTCTATGGCAATCTAAGATACTAACCTAGATGGTATCCATTATACATGCTACTCTTTTCAGAGCATGTCCCTAGAACAAGTATGGCAACTTGGAGAAGCTCATCATTTACCTAACCAACACTCTAAGAGACCTTTTCCTTCTTTCCACTACACCGCTCTGTTGGGGCATACTAGGTGTAGTCAATTTGGATCACATCCCAAACTCTGATAAGAAAGTCCTAAGCTTTCCTAAGAGGTATTTACTATGATCTAATCATAGTGTCTTAACACTTTTACCTTGATGCTTCACTACATCAGTCTTGAACTCCTTTTGAACTAATCAAAATTCAGACTTGTAGTGTATCATGTAAATGTATCTCATGCCTTTGAAATGTTTGTTTATAACATACACAAAGTTTTCGAGGCTACCTCTATCCTGGATAAACAATGGACCTACACTAATCAGAATGAACCTTTTAATTACATATCTTTGGTTCTATACCCCATAGCTTTTGTATAAGCTACTCGGTCCTCTTACCTTCCAAGTAAGAGACAAAGGTTTAGGAAGACAAGTCTTCCACCATTAATGAACCCAAGAGCTCATTGATTATCTACCTTTGAATCCTACTTAGGTTGATAAGACCAAGCCTTAGAACTCAAAAATATGTTAGGTTCATTTCTAAAGGAATCCTTTTCTTATTTTGGTTAAATGATGAGCTACTAACATCTATTTGTATCATGGGAGCTTTTGGTTTTAAGATGTACCAATTGCCTACTAATGTACCAACACAGATAATCCTTCTATTCCACTTTTAATAATAAAAGCAATAGAATATCTTATTTCAGAAATTGAACAAAAGTTCTTTCCAAAAATTAAGTACATAAAAGCAATTTCTATAAAACCAAAACTACATCATCCTATCTAGAAAATATAAATAAACTCCCACTGCAAAAGTCATCTCCATAGCCTATCCCATCTATCCAATAATCTCGTCCTCAACTAGCTGTCAGGTTTCCTGGAACCCCTGCACAAAAATGCAGACATGATTAGTGGCATCCATATCTACACACCAGGTGCCAGTAGATATCACCGTTAAACATGTTACAATGACAAAAGAAGAAAATATACCTGTATCACTACTCTGACGGCGGGGACAATCCGTCTTCCAATGTCCAGACTGCTTGCTCCAATAGGACTTTGTGCTTAACCCTGTAGGTCAAGACTTTGTGCCTAGGTTAACTAGAACTTTCCTGCACACATAGTAAATTCATTAGATCAGCACATAAATTTAACTTTAAACCCTTTACCATTATCAAAACCAAGTTCGATCCAGTGCTTCCAGCACCAACAGAGAGTTGTTAACAAAATAGCTCAGCCTTGACACCAGTCGACTGCTGTCAACCCCAGTCGATTGGTGCTTAGCAAACGACTAGATTTCGAATAAACCAGTCGACTACCATCTGGACCAGTTGACTGTGACGGATCGATGTGAACCAGCAAGAGGGGGAGAATTGCCCCTGTAAAATAAAATAAATTTTTTGTGTGACTCATAAAGATTCCAGATTAGTTGCAATTATAAATTAAAATAAACATAAACTAATTAAACTAGTAAAAGACTAAGACACAAGAAGTTACTTAGTTGCAACCTGGGTGGTTGCTAATCTAAGACAATTAAAGCTCACTATCAAAATCTCTTTCTAGCGGAGAAGCCTTTTACAGACTTTGTAGCATAAGATAGAAGCTAGAAAATAACAAGAAATTTGTATGCTTTGATGGATGATTTGGAACTGAGCTATGGGTCTATTTATAGCCCCGGTCAATTCTATCCTATTGCTAATGTGACACTATAGAGGCTCCCGAGTGGTTGAGGGCATCTAACACGTGGCTTGTGTGTTATCCGATGCACAACGTTCACAAACTGCTAGCTGGGTGGATAAAAGTTGCTCTCAGACGCCTATAAGCATAGGGGCCCCGAGTGTGTTTTGGTCAGCAACTTACTGACCAGTCTCTAGCGGGTCTTCTTGGGTGATTTCTGGCCAACCGAGTTAGGCTCACCCGAACCTAACTTCGGCCTTTCGCCCCTCGAGCATCCTTCCTTCTGGTTTCTCATCCGTTGGACATCGCGCACGTCCTTCTCGCTCCACCGGTGTACTCATCTGCATCTTCCACATCCCTCGGATGCACCGAGCCTGTCAGCTCGCTTCTTGGTGCAATCCTTCTCGTCCACTACATCTTATGTTTGACTTCCTCCGCTCCTAAGCTCCTGCACACTAAGACAGAGGGATCAAAACCATAACAGGACCTAACCTAACTTGGTTGACTACATCAAAACCATCCGGGGCACCAACAGACTGCTCGGTGTTGTTCGAAACCCATAGAAAGATCAGTCGGTTGGTATTCCCACCAGTTGATTGGTCCTAATACACACTCACACTTATCCTCTCTAGAGTCACTCTTTGAATCTCTCTTCCTTTGGTTCACGTCCCTCGAATGCATCTAAGCCCTTGGCTCATCCCGATATCATCCTTCACGTATGCCTTGAGGTCTACTTCCCTCGGCTCCATCCGTTGCTCCTCTCTGGCAGTCCCTTGGATGTACAATCCTTCACCAACTCAAGGACCCAAGCACCAAGATGAGATCTCCCACACTTGGTTGCACCAAGCTCCTCATGTGTGTTCCACAAAGTCCTACATGACTAAAACACACATCAAACCAATATGAAATTCTAACATAAAGTTATTGACACATATATCAAAACCTATGATTGTACTAATCAAACTTGGGTCGATTGCACTAACAATCTCCCTCTTTTTGATGTTGTTGGTGCAAGAAGCATCAGACATGAACAGTCAACCTCTAGTGTTTTGAAGTTTGACAATATACCAAGGTCTGGTTAATCTAACCAAGGGTTAAGCCAAACAGGACTTAATGTTTGGTAGGGTAAACCCAGGTTTGATTAGTCTGACCAAAGGGATAGACAAATAGGACCTGATGGTTGGCAAGTGATTAGCACCCAGGGTTTGTCAGTTTGACCAAGGGTTAGTCAAACAAGACTTGATGTTTGGCAGAGTGATAAAACCTAGATCTGATATGTTTCATCAGTTAGAATAAGGGTTAGCCAAACAGGATCTGATGTATGGTAGAGAACCCAAGGATAGTCAATTTAACCAAGGTATAAACCAAACAGGACTTGATATTTACAGAGAAACTAAAACCTATCTGGTCGGTTAGACCAAGGACTAAGCCAAACAGACCTAATGTTTGGTAGAAAGAAGTCTAGTCAAGAACAGATTACTAGCAAAGAAGTCATTATCGAGGTACGAAGTCCTGACTCAAGGAATTGGGCATGAAGACCTGGCTGAGGGTTGGGAACCAAAGTCCTAGTTCGAGGAATTGAGCACGAAGTCATGGTCAAGGATCGGGCACGAAATCCTGGTGTGTGAAGTGGGCCTAGTGAGTGAAACTAGGTGGACAAAGTCCTAGTGAGTGAAGCTGGGCATGAAGACCTGACCGTGGATTGGGCACAAAATCCTAGTGAGTGAACCTGGGTCATAGTGAGTAAGATAGGTGGGTGATTAGGTGGGTGAAGTCCTAGTGAGTGAAGTTGGGCACAAATACCTACCGTAAGTTGGGCACGAAATTCTGGTGAGTGAAGCTTGGTAAAAGTCCTGGTGAGTGAAGCCAGGCAAGGTAAAGTCCTAGTGAGTGAGCTAGGCATTGGTAAACACTAAGTTGACCATAGATAGTAATGTCTTGGAGAGTTGACTCCAGCAAATCCTAGTAGGTCAGGTAGACCTACATAAGTTGGGCTAGGTTGTTTGCTTGCTTTGTATGTTTGCTTATCTTGTAGGAACTTGAAGCTGGAGGCAAGAAAGGAGAGAAAAAGAAAAGCAAAAGCAAATTGTAGCCCGGGACCATTCCTAAGCGCCGGGAAGAACTCGGACGCCCGAGAGGCTCCCGGGCGCTCGAATCACTCGAGCGGCCAAGAGTCACTTTAGCACCCAACATCCGAGCGCCCGAGAATCGATGTGTGTGCTGATGTGCATCAGATTTGGTGACGTGGATGGTGCCCCTATTGGCTCTCGGGCGCCCGGATGACTACTAAAAAGGGGATTCGAGCCGAAGTTTCAGATCATCAATTTCTCCATTCGACTACTCATTTTCTCGAAGCAAAAGAGCTAAGACGAAGCTCTATGACCAAGGAGGCTCTAGGAAGAAGTGTACAATGTTTTGAACATCCAGAGTTGGTCGAGATCTTCACTTTTGGTTTGATTTATTATAAGCAGTACTGTTCTTATTTTTATATTTGTACTTGTACTCAAAACTATTAGACGGGTTTCTCTGCCTCCAGAATACTTCCGAAAGGAGACCACTAGTGGACGGGTGCTTCCCATGATTAGGCCTTGGACGTACTGACCCTGGGGGGTTGGGAACCAAGTAAATCCAGCATGTTGTTGTTGTGAGTTTTGTTCTTATTTATTCTGCTGCATACTAACACTCTTGATAGAAAGAATGAATCAACGAACGACAAATATTTTGAGAAATCAAAAAGTCGATATTCACCCCCCCCCTCTCTATTGACGCTGTCGATCCCACAATTAGTATTAGAGCAGGTGGATCTAATCGGACTGATCGCCGAAGGAACAAGAAGGACAGGAATTGAGTGGGAGTCATGGGTGAAAAAGGTATATTTCAATTATGTCTAATTTCAAATTTTATATAACTTGTTTTAAGTGCAGGGAGAGAGGACACTACAAAAACAAGTGTCCTACTCGTATGATTCTAACGACCCCACTAGCGGTAACGGAGGTACCAGCGCCAGGAGTCCAAAGGGACAAGAATCATATCAAGTGCTTCAAGTGCCAGAAGCATGGGCACTACAAGAACCAGTGTCCAGACTAGAGGATAAGCGGGTCCATAATTTCAGGAAATGCGAGGGAGGTAAAGAACGTACAAAAAATCAATACTCGCAAAAATATTCCAGCTAGTGTAAAATTTAATATTCATGATAATATTTTTAAAAATATATCTGCTAACATAGATTTTCCTGTTAAATTAAATTTTTTTCATAATAAATTAAATATTCTACATGATAAATGTGTTAATGGATGTAAATCATACATTGATATTTAAAATATTAAATATTAATTCCTTAATCTTTAATATTAATGTTGTAATTTTAAAAATTAATTTTAACTTTTAAATAATAATTTTGAAAATAATTCTAATAATTTTGAAGATAAAATTGAAACTTTAAATAATAATCCTGAAGATAATTCTAATAATTTTGAAGATAATAATAAAATTTTAAATAATATTCTAAATATAATTCTAATAATTTTGAAGATAATAATGAAACTTTAATTAATAATTCTGAAATTATTATACTTATTTTGAAGGTAATAATATAACCTTAATTAATAATTCTAAAAATTATTAAACTTATTTTGAAGGCAATAATACAACTTTAATTAATAATTCTGAATATAACTCTAAAGATGAAGATGAAGATAATTCTGAAAATAAAGATGAATTCATGAAAATTGAAGCTATAATTGAAAAAGCTACAAGATTTCAAATAAAACAGAAATATTAAATAAACTTGAAAACCTAAAATCAAAGGAAATAATAGATAAATGTATTTAATTGAATTAATAGAAATGTTGTAATTAAACCCAAAATTATTGGTTCACTCTTAAAATTCAAATCTAATTGAACAAATCTCAAATTCTAATTTAATTCTTAAAAATTTAAATCTTAATTAATAATCTAAATCTTAAATTCTAATTTAATTCTTAAAAATTTAAATTATAATTAAAATCTAAAACTCAAAATCTAATTAAATACTTAAAATTCATCCAAATCTTAATTAATAATATAATCTCAAATTTTAATAATAAATTAAGTCTTAAAACATTCAAATCTAATTGGGTAAATCTCAAATTTTTATTATTCTACCTTAAATAGAAATTTAAAATCATAATCCATATATAAAATCCAAATGAAGTCTTACATTTTAATTGATAACATTAATTCAACTTTAATTACAAATTCAAAAGTAAAACCTTAATTCAAAATTTAAAATTCATGAACTAAATTCTAATTAATTACCTTTAATTATAAAACTAAAGTAAAATTCCAGTCAACTGGAACAATTAATTTAATAATAATAAATATGTCAAAGTGAGTTGACATATTCACTGGTTCACACGATCTATATCAAATCAAGAATTTGATACTTTATTAGAAATCTAATTAAAATGATTTGACTTGATTGACTCATAGATAATTATTATGCTCATGCATCTACTTATTTTTATATATATATCAGTCATGTCATTCATACTAGTTTATTTCCTACTTAATTTAGAATGGCTAGTTAGAAAATTGATTGTTTGATACTTGCCCAATATAGTACTAGGTGGGGCGAGATGATAGTACGTTAGGGAAGCTTTGTGGAACTAATCAAAGCTACCTTGCCACATCCTAGATTAGTTAGATCAAAGTTTCTCAAAGAGTAAATTAAAAATATCATTTCTTTAAAAGGCTTTCACTACAAGAATTTTTGCAATCAACATCGCCCAATCGACAACGTTTTTTAAAAAAAACGTTGTCTTTTTTTGTTTTACAACGTTTTTAGTGAAAAGCGTTGTCTATGTGTTTTACTTTTTAATAACGACAACATTTTATAATGATGTGATGTGCTTAGTGTTATGGTTTCGGATGAAAGACAACGCTGTTACAAAAGCGTTTTTTAAAAGCGTTGTCGTATTTCCCGCTAAAATAAAAAACACATCCCCTCCCTCCACCTCGCTCATTGCCAACCCTCGGCGGCTCGCGAAAAATCTCTCCGGGCTTCTTTTCTCCGCGAAATATCTCCCTCCACCTCCCTCCACCTCCCTCCCCTTCGAGATAAGAGAGATCGAGGGTGGGACGCACGCGGACCTTCAAATCTCTCTGCTCCCCTTCGCGATGTTCTCCTTCTCCTCCGCATCTCCCTCCCCTTCCAGCATTTCTAAGCTCCCCAATCCCCTCTTCACTTCCTCCACCTCCATTTCCCGAGCCGCCTCCCTCATCCACCGCACAAGACTCCGAGCCGAAGCCGGATCTGACGGCGTAGACACCACCGCCACTACAAGCGGCCAGGAAAACCCTCCAGAAACGCCGACAAGCATCGGAGGCGGAAATCAAGCTTCCATCCCCTCCGTCGTCCCAATCAGCGACAAGGACATCAAAAAGGTATCTTTTGCGCTCGATTTCTCCATTTCCCCCCTCTTTGCTGATCTCGTGGCTTCGGTTCCATGTCTGTAGGTTGTTCATAAGACGGCGGCGACCTTCGCGCCTAGGGCTTCCACCGCGACCAAGAACCCCGCTGTGCCTGGAACAAAGCTCTACACTGTGTTCGAGGTGCAGGGCTACGCTTCCATGTTCCTCGGCGGAGCCCTCTCCATCAACCTTATATTTCCGTCCGATGAGCCGGATATTTGGAGATTGATGGGGATGTGGTCCATTTGGATGTTCAGTATGTTCTGCTTCACTTTTCCGATTGGCACATCTCGCTCATTTCAGATCGAGTTCGTTCGTTCGATTTTAAAGAGTATCACATGTTATCCTGCAGCTATACCTTCTCTTAGAGCGAGGGATTGCTCCAAGAACGAGAAGGAAGCTCTCAACTATCTGTTTCTTCTCAACTATCTGTTTCTTTTGAAAAAAAAGAGAGCTTAAGTTGGTTATCTGTCTACATTTCTACATAACGGAGAAAGCTTATGTTGGATGCAGTTTCTATGTGTTTCTTTATGCTCATTAGATATGAATTAACACATGAAGGTTTGTTTCATCTCTCATATACCTACCAACAAACCAAGTTTTGAAATTTCTAGCTGTGTCAAAATTTCTAGATTTAGTCCCCTGGTGCTTTAACATGAGTTAGAAGAGGGGTAGGAGGAAGGAGATGAAGAGGAAGAAGAGGACACAACTATAAGTTCGAATATAGAATACCATGATACTCACGGGCATATGATTGACTCAATGATAAGACACCTTATTTGTGCCAAATAGTATTGAGTTTTGATAATTTATCGAAATGATATGTTTCAACCATGGTGAATGGCATAGTACGAGATTTCAAATCATGCAAAAGTTTAAGTGCTTGAATTCAGTAGATCCAGCTCTTTTGTATTCTCTTGAGATCTGTTGCAGTTCAACTGTCTCATTGTTTTGTTCTTGTTTCAGGTTCATGCCACCATCCCTCGCCTCATTCTCCATCTTCATGATGATGATCTCAATGTTCGTCAGGCATGCAGGGTATAAATTCTGGAATGGTTTTAAAATCTTGATTATTTTTTGTATTTTACTAAAGCTGACTGCATCCTTTTCTTAACCTACATAGGTTACCCTTCGACAACTTGCACCCTTGATCGAAGTTGATGGCTTCTCTAATCTTTTCAACAAACAAGTTTTCAGTTCCGAAAGGAGGTAACATATAATGTTTTTTTTATTTTTGAGCGCACGGTTGATGTAACAATAGGCTAAGCCTATTCCTTTGATGCCACAGAAGCGATTATGAGGATTTCATAAGAGATTTTTCGAGGCATGCCTATCAACTTCTGTCTCCTAGAGTTGATAGTTACTTGGCATCATTGATCCAGGTATTAATGCAAGGAAGCTTCTCAAATTCACTTTAATCGAACATTCCCAGTTCCATAATTTTGTCGTGCAGGCATTTGATTCTCCTTGGCCAGTGATACAAGCAAATGCAGTGTACTTCTCTAGTTGCTTGCTGTCACTTGCGGAAGATCAACGTTCGTTGGCTCCATACTGTTCACAGGTTTAGTGAAGGGATCCCAACTGTGTCATCTTAGTCATTTTTACTAAAGAGACTGAATGACATCTTTTTCTCCCAGGCATTGGGGGCGTTGGTGAACAAGATGAGCAAATCGACAGATGCAATTGTCCGAGCATCATGCTCTTTTGCACTGGGTATTTTGATAAAGGCTTTCAATCATTCGATTCTACAACACAACCATTCGATCGAGCTGACTCCAGTAGAAGTAATATTTTGGAATAAGCTGCTAGATTTCACATCCCATTGAAGTGACGAAGGTAAAGAAAGTTGAAAATCTCCACGGCAGTTTTCAGATTCTGCAGTTAACTCAGAGTTCAATAATTAGTCTTTTTTTGTGTGTGTATAATATCCCTTTTTTCATGTGATGTATAGAAATAGATGCTTGGTAGTGTATCATACCATTTTAATTTGTTTATTCTGTAAATTAATGGTGTATGTTCATTAATTTTCACTGGAAAATTAATGCTTGGTAGTGAATACTTTGTTTAAGTATTCAATATGCTTCATTTTTTCCTTTTAGTTTTAATTTAGACATTATCTTGTTCGACAAGGTTATTATGAAGAACATGTAAATATTAACTAAGATCTTATCATGTTGATTATTTAGTCTTTGTGGACGGGCTTTAAAAATAGTCGTAGGAAAACTCAGCCCATCCATCAGAACAAGTGCGGGATATACTTGAATAATGCAATAATTGCCCACTAATCCAAAAGCTTAATCTCTTAGAAAAGGGACATGTTTATTACTTGTATCCTTATACTCCTTATCATGATGTATAATTATTTTGCTTCACCCCTTTTTTCTGGTTCTTTTCTAGTTCTAAGCCATATGCTAAATGATAGATGCATTTAGCTGCAGAAGCATATTGGTTTTGTATGTATTATATGTTTGACCATGATCTTTCGAGTACTCCTGGATGAAGTCTTAATTCTTGATCTATTATTGTTTCCTGTGCAGTGTCATCTTGTTTCCAATTGCAATCACCTTCTATATCACCTTGTGGTTCATTCATTTTGTTGATGGCTTTTTTTCGCCAATCTATGCTCAACTTGGGATTAACATATTTGGTACGAAAATTGATTCTCAGAAAGAAAATTTTGGATTATCTTCCTAGATTATTCCTTTCAGTATCCATTATTTAAGAGCATGCATGTTTTGGCAGATTAGTATAACTTTTTGTAATCTTCTCACTACTCCCCTGCTTTATAGTGCTTACATTTCAGGCAAATTCATGCCCATGTATCATTCCTGAACGTGGATAATAGCCATCGTTAGGATTCAAAAAGCATTTTATTACTGCATCACATAATTTATCAACATTTATTACTACCGTGGATAAAGATAAGTGCTCTGCTGTGTGTGTGTGTGTGTTAGCTTAAAAGATCCTTTGCGCCTTGTTATCTTAATTCATCAGTTGGTTTACTTAAATGGAATTTTCTTTTTTGTAGGACTTGGTTTTGTGACTTCCATAACATTCATCTTACTGGTTGGAGCGTTCATGTCATCATGGCTAGGGGCATCTGTCCTCAGTCTCGGTGAATGGTTTATCAAGCGCATGCCTTTTGTTCGGCATATCTACAATGCTTCTAAGCAAATTAGTTCTGCTGTATCACCTGGTATTTTATACTAGTCTTTTTTTGGTTCTCTATCAGATGTTATTAATGCATAATCTATGTTCCCTTTTTGTAGACCAGAATAAACAAGCCTTTAAAGAAGTTGCCATTATCAGGCATCCTCGAGTTGGTGAATATGCCTTTGGATTTATCACTTCAACTGTTCTTCTTCAGGTCCATTATTGCCATGAATGCTTAGTTTTGATATTTGTTCTAAAAAAAGTCTGCTCATATTCTCTTGGTGCAAATTTATGCACCTCTATTTAGGAGTAGAAAAATATCAGCGTTATCACTACATATCAGGTGGCATATATGGGAATAAATTAAACCAGTCAGGCTTAGCTAATTGTCATTCTGTCTGGTTATTTATTTAAAAATACGGTCAAATTAGTAGAACGGCAGCATGAAAATGAATGGCTGACAAAACATACATGGTAGAGAAAGGAGCGAAGGAAGAAAAGTGAAAAACTAGCCGAGTGTGTGTGTGGAACAGAAATGCCAATATCAGTACCGGTTGAAGCATCATTAAAGTATCTAATGCCCATAATTATGTATTGTTTGTGCTCAAATCTGTAGTTTTGGCAATTCTGAAGTTCTTTAGCTGTCGCATTAGACATGCAAGTCATTTGAGCATTTTATTAGTCTCTCAGTATCATTCATTTCTTTATCATGTTCTTCCCTCATAAAAAATAAAAATTGTTCATTTTTTTTATATCACCTATTTCCCCATTATGCAACAGAGCTGCAATGGTGAGGAGGAACTCTGCTGTGTCTATGTTCCGACAAACCATCTCTACATTGGAGATATTTTTCTGGTCAATTCCAGTGATGTCATAAGACCAAATCTCTCCGTCCGTGAAGGAATTGGTAAACCACAGCCCTTCCACCATTTTTTTTTGTAGTAACTCAGCTCCGGAAAAGCTAATTCCGCGAACAAAACATCCTTTGAACTCATCCTTATTAACTCAAATCCATGGTTACTTGCAGAGATTGTGGTCTCAGGTGGCATGTCAATGCCTCAAATTATAACCACGCTGCATGAAGGCCCAGCACTCAATCGAAGCAGAACCAGCAGAAGTTGATATCAAATGCCTCAAATTATTATAAGTGAATTTTGTAAACTATTATCAGTGTAAATTGTGAATATTATCAATTGTGAATAAAAATGCTTGTAAATTATGAATATTGTAAATTGTGAATATTATCAATTGTGAATAAAGATGTTTATAAATTGTGAATATTATAAATTGTGAAAAACACTGCCTATTAAAAAGACAACGTTTTTTAAGTAACAATACACAACACGATTTTTGCGTTGTCTTTGTGCCAAACCACAACGTTTTTAAAAACCAATAGACAACGCGAAAAAAGCGTTGTCTTTGCTCCAAACCACAACGCGGAAAAAGCGTTGTCGTAGATATACTTTCTACAACGGCTTCATCAACAACGCTTTTTAAGCATTAACGACAACGCGGAAAAAGCGTTGTTGTTTCACTTTTTTCTTGTAGTGTTTGTCAAGGAAAGGGTCATTGTTTCGATATCCAAGAAGGCCCCTGTGCCTCGCCAAGACCTGGAAGCCAATTATTGATATTTACTTTTAAATTACTACTTGTTAAACTTGAATCTAACTCAAGGTCAAACAATCTATACTATTAAATTGAGAAAAATTATGCAACAATCTCACAAACACCCGTAATGCTACCATGCTTGTTTGTACTGCGACACTTAAAATGGGTGAGATGACAAGAACTAATCAATTAATAAATGATTTCAAAATATTTTCAAAAATCCTTAGAATATTTTCTTAAAATCCTATTTTCAAAATAGTGATTAAACATAATAATATTTTAATGAATTTCATACATGTTTGTGTGTACTTATAAATTGATTTCAAAAAATTATATATCTTTTTGAAAATTATTTGACCACACATAGACACAAACCCTCTAGGTCAATACTAAAGTCCCTTAAGACACTTAGGTAGAGTTCCTTATAGTTAACAAGGGTAGCCAGTAGGTGTCAGGTTCAAGGGGAGTTAGACTTTTTATGAAAATTTTATGTTTTTAAATATTTCTTTTGGAAAGTTATTTTTTTTAATTATCATCTCTTTCAAAATGGTTTTTGCTCGAAAATATATTTTCAAAAATATTCCTTCCGAAATTTATTATGTCTTTCAAAATGTTTTAAATATATATGTATATATATATATATAATCTTTCAAAAATTATCTAATCTTTCAAAAATTATCATATCTTTCAAAAATTATCATATCTTCCAAAAATATGTTTTAATTGCTCTTATGATTTGGACAAACTCTAAAGACACATAGGAAGTTTTTCTTATGATCTGCTAGGATTCTTAAGATTGTGTCAGGCTTAGGGGGAGTCCTAATCAAAAGAACAAATCACCTTGTGACTCTAAACTATGTTTAATTATTTTTTTATTTTAAATAATTTATGTTATCCTTTTGGTTTGATCCAAACCCTAAGACTCAGAGAAAGATTAAATTGTGGTCAACAAGCTTCCTAGAACTGTGTCATATTTAGGGGGAGTTCAAATTAAAGGAACTATTATACTTTCAAAAATACTCTATTTAGAAATCCTATTTTTAAAAAATTCTATCATTCCATTTTCCAAAAAGTTTTTTGAAAACATTTGGTCATCTAAATAGTTCTTGAAAATTTTTGGAAAGTTACTTTAGTTTTGAAAAATCTCCAAGACACAAGAAAGGTTTCCTTGTAGTTAACAAGGTTTCCTAGGATTGCATCAGATTGGGGTGAAATCCAAGCTAAAGAAAAATATTTTTCTT
This sequence comes from Boesenbergia rotunda, assembly GCA_024364735.1. NCBI lineage: Eukaryota > Viridiplantae > Streptophyta > Magnoliopsida > Zingiberales > Zingiberaceae > Boesenbergia > Boesenbergia rotunda. Next base: position 62,268 of record JAGFNQ010008304.1, on the reverse strand, counting down.
ACATATTGAAAATACTTTATTTTGATTGGAAAATCTCTAAAGGCACATAGGGAATTTCCTTGTGGTCAACAAGATTCCTAGGATTGTGTAAGATTTAGGGAAGTTTAAATTAATAAAGTACTTATCTTTTCAAATTTTTTCAAGTACTTAGTATTTCATAAAATATTTTCTAAAAAATATACTTATTTTAAAAAAAGGCTTTTTTGAAATTCATATTTTTTTAACAAAATCCTTAAGTATTTTCTAAAAAAGTTACATTGTTGGTGCAAATTTTAAACTTAAATTCTTTGTTATTGGCGTATGTTATTTTTGATGTTTGCCAAAGGGGGGAGAGTACCTTAAGTTTTATTTTTTTTTATTTTTTTCTCCCAAGTATTGACCTAAAACCCTTAGAACAAAACCTAACTTAAGATTATTGTCAAATATCAAAAAGGGGGAGATTGATAGTGCAAGAAGTATCAGACATGAACAGTCACCCTCTAGTGTTTTGATGTTTGACAATATACCAAGGTCTGGTCAATCTAACCAAGGGTTAAGCCAAACAAGACTTAATGTTTGGTAGGGTAAACCTAGGTTTGATTATTTTAACAAAAGGGTTATCCAAACAGGACCTGATGATTGGTAGAGTGATTAGCACCCAAGATTGGTCAGTATGACCAAGGGTTAGCCAAATAGGACTTGATGTTTGGCAGAGTGATCAAACCTAGATCTTATATGTTTGACAGTATACCAAGGTTTGATCAGTTAGAACAAGGGGTTAGCCAAACAGGATCTGATGTTTGGCAGAGAACCCAGGGGTGGTCAGTTTGACCAAGGGACAAGCCAAATAGGACTTGATATTTGACAGAGAAACTAAAAACTATCTGGTCGGTTAGACTGAGGACTAAATCAAACAGGACCTAATGTTTGGAAGAAAGAAGTCTAGTCAAGAACAGATAACTAGCGAAGAAGTCCTTATCGAGGTATGAAATCCTGGTTAAAGGAATTGGGCACGAAGACCTGACTGAGGGTTGGGCACTGAAGTCTTGGTTCGAGGAATTGGGTACAAAGTCCTAGGCGAGGATCGGGCACAAATCCTGGTGAGTGAAGCTGGGTCCTAGTGAGTGAAGCTAGGTGGACGAAGTCCTAGTGAGTGAAGCAGGGCACAAAGACCTGACCGTGGGTTGGGCACAAAATCCTAGTGAGTAGAGCTGGGTCCTAGTGAGTGAAGTTAGGTGGACGAAGTCCAAGTGAGTGAAGCTAGGCACGAAGACATGACCGCAGGTTAGGCATGAAATCCTGTTGAGTGAAGCTGGGTAAAAGTCATGGTGAGTGAAGCCAAGCAAGATAAAGTCCTAGTTTGTGAGGCTAGGCATTGGTAAACCCTAAGGAATTGACCTTAGATAGTAAAGTCATGGAGAGTTAACTCTAAGCAAAGCCAAGTGTTGGTGTCGTAAGCACCAGATCGAACCTAGTTTTGATAATGGCAAATGGTTCAAAGTTAAGTTTGTATTGTTATCTAATGGATTTACCAATTGTGTAGGAAAGTCCTAATTCACCTAGGCACGAAGTCTTAACCTGCAGGGTTGAGCAAGAAAACCTGGCTGAGGGTTGGGCAAGAAGTCCTAGTCATGGACTGGGCAACGAAGTCCTAATCCGGAAGATTAGGTACTGCTATGATTGCGGACAGAAGTAGAGGCAGGTCGAGGTACAGATGTCTCGAGATCTGGCAATCTTGGATACCGAGAAAAAGTCCAACCAAAGGAGCCAGTTGGCAAAAGGTAACTTTTCCTAAGAGGAGTAGGTGAGGATGCGTTCCCTGGAAGAGGGAACAGTAGGCGTCGGTTCGACCTAGAGTTTCATTTTGAAATCCAAAATTAGAACCAAGACAGCTCCGGCTGTGATTCATATGCTTATTATTTATTTTGTAATGTTTTTGGGCCAACCCTGGTTGCAGGAGTGAATGGTGTTTACGCTGCATCGCAGGAGCCTGATAGGTATCAGGCGCCCTAGATGGCATTTCTCAACGAGGGGAGAGGCTGAGTTGGCAAGGTTGCCACGTTAGCATCTAATGCACCCGTCAGCCATTTGGCGCCCCAAGTATCTCAAGCACCCAAGACCAAGGATAGGTGTTTGGCTGAGTCTGCGGATAAGCACGCGCCCGATTCGCTACATGTGGCAGGCGCCCCATAAGCCTCAGGCGCCCGAGAACAGTATATATAAGGGGCTTCACCCCTTTGCTTTCCAACATCAATTCAAATTCAACACAAAAAAAAACTTTCTCGCAACTCAACCACTCCGATGCTCTTCAGACTTCTTCCGTGCTCGAGTTCTTCCGGCTGCAAATGATCAAGATCGACGACACGTCGCCCAAGACACTCTGCAACCATTATTTTGTCGTCGGTACAATATTAATTTAGTCATTTCAATTCTGTACTTTGAATTACATATTTGTAACTGTTATTCGACTTATAGAATTGCCCAATGAAAATGATCAAAGACCGTGGGCCTTGGAGTAGGAGTCGTTAAAGATTCTGAACCAAGTAAAAAGAAAGTGCGTAAAAAGAAAGCGTGTTAGCATTGTGATTTTGTTCTTCCGCTATGATTCTGATTATTTCAAAATTTTAAGTAATCGCTATTCACCCCCCTCTATCGATTACAACGATCCCACAAGTAGTATCAGAGCGGGTTGCTCAACCTTGGTGAAACCTCCAACTGAGCAGTTTTTTAGAATTGTTTTTCGTTCGTTTTTTTTAAAAATATTTTCTTCGTTCTTCAAGGTTGGTGCAACACCACTCGAATTGTTTTTAAGTTTACTCTTTTTTTATACCGCACTACTAATCCAAGACAATGTCTTGGAACAAGTTTGTTATTTTTGTATTTTTTTCAGGAATATTAAATGGTCATACAAGAAGGCTACAGCACCGCTCGCCCTCCTCTGTTCTTCGGTTAGGATTTGTCCTATTGGAAGAGCAGAATGGAGGTCCACCTGAAAACTCAGGTGGAAATGTGGATCATCATCTAGTCTGGACTGGAAATCCCAAAAAATGCACAAAGAGAAGTTCAAGGATACTCTGAGTGGGATGCTGCACTCAAGAAAAAGATAAAAGCATACGCAAAAGCCACTCAAACTCTTTAGTGTGGACTGACGAAGGAAGAACTCAACCGTGTCGGCCCCTTTAGCAGTGCTAAAGAATTATGGAATAAATTTATTAAGCTGCACGAGGGGACGTCAGACACAAGAATCAATAAGCGGGATCTTCTTCTCAACAAGCTGTACATGATCAAAATTCAAGATGGTGAAACAGCTGCACAGCTACACGCGAGGATCCAAGAACTTATGAATGGTTTGCACATGATAGGTCACAAGGTAGAAAACCGTGATCTAATCAGGTATACTTTAAACTCGTTCCCATGGAATTCATTATGGGCATCAATGATAGATGCTTACAAGATTTCTAGGAACCTTTCTTATATTAAGTTAGATGAACTTTTTTCTGAGTTAGAACTCCATGAATAGACTAACGTTTCACATGTCGAGAAGGAGTCAGCTCTTTTTTCAGGAAAAGTCCTTGCAAAGCAAAAGAAGAAAAAGGTCCAACCGATACCCGAGTCAGATTCTAACTCAGAATCTAACGACGACAGAATCGATTATCCGGAGCTGGTCCGAATAGCCCAAAGCCGCTACAAAATGATCAAGGGTCAAAGAAAGAAGAAGCAGGCAAACCATCAAAAGGATGAGCCAATCGAACCATCTTCCAGCCAGAAAGCCAAAAGTGAAGTAACCTGTTATGTGGGTGCAACTAGAAGGGCCACTACAAATCGGAGTGTCCCAACTTGAAGAAAAACAAGAAGAACTAGAGGAAGAAGGCGCTCAAAGCTACATGGGATGAATCGTCTTCAGAAGAAGAAGAAGAAGTACCACAGCCAACCTCCTTGCATTGACTGCTTTGGAAAATCTCGACACCGAATCGGAATTGAAATCCGAAGAAAATGTCGGAACTGGAAGACTCTCAATTTTGGAAGACGGACAAATAATGGTAAGAGGTTACCCCGAATCTCAGCTTTATGATTTAATTTCTTATTTGTCTCGTAAGTTGGCTAAAGCCAACGTTAGGGTCGAGTCCCTCCGATAGGAAGTCAAAATCCTAAAAGAGGGAATCAACTCTAGCTCCTTAACTGAACCAGTTTAGGAAGGAACCTCCACTCAAGCCCAAAAACTTGAGGAGGAGAATTCCTCCTTGAAAACTCAAGTGAAGGAACTTAGAGTTGCATTGGAATGATTTTCCGTGGGTTCCAAGTGTCTTGACATGATTGTTGGAAAACAAATCAATTCTGAACCGATCCGGACTGTTGGTGCAAGTTGCATCAATGATAGTCCTCTTTAAGTGTTTTAATGTTTGACAATACACTTAAGTCAGTGATACAATGAACAGACAAAGGGGAGAGAAAGAGAAGTAACCTAAGTTGAAGAAAAGTCCTAGTTAACCTAGGTATCGAAACCCCAAGACCTAGCGAAGGGCTGCTAGGCACCTAGCGAAGGGCTGCTAGGCATGGAAACCCTAAGACCTAGCGAAGGGCTGCTAGGCTCTGGCGAAGGGCTGCCAGAACGAAAAAGACCTAGCGAAGGGCTGCTAGGCACCTGACGAAGGGCTGTCAGGAAAACAAGTCCTAGCGAAGGGCTGCTAGGCACCTGACGAAGGGTTGTCAAGAAAACAAGTCCTAGCGAAGGGCTGCTAGGCACCAAGCGAAGGGATGCTTGGTATCCAAGACCTAGCGAAGGGAAGCTAAGCAAAAGTCCATCCGAAGGACTGGGTGGCAACCGTCTCCTGAAAGGAGTAGGTGAAGGGCGAGTTCTCGGGGATAGGAACTTGTGCCGGTTCGACCTAGGGTTTTGTGCAAATCCGAAGTCCGAACCAAGTCCTTAAGCCTAATATTATATGTATATATGCTTTGTGTTTGTGTATCTTGCAGGTAACAAGAACCGGAGACAAAGCAAGCAACAAAACCCAATTGCAGGCTCTAAGGAGGGCGCCCCCATCAAGGAGGGCGCCCTCACCAACCAGGGCGCCCTGAACAGCCAGGGCGCCCTGAGCCAAAGGCAAAATAACAGTATATGTGAAGCAGGCAGAACAGGCGTCAAGCAGGGCGCCCTGAGCGTCCGAGGCGCCCTGGTTCAAAGCTGTATTTGCAGTTTCGAACCCAAAACACAGATAAGCCATCATGAGGGCGCCCTGAGCGTCCGGGGCGCCCTGGTCAAAGGTTTTATCAGCTACGGCGAGGTAGGCGCAGGGATAAAGTTTGACCGGGTTATTCGGGGCGCCCCCGTCGACCAGGGCGCCCCCAGGAGGGCTATAAAAGGGGCTTCGACCCCTCAGCTTCAAATACACATTCTAACTGCGAATCCGACTGTTCCGACCGACGACAACGCGCTAAAGACGAGGTTCTACGACCGGGAGGCTCCAGGAGGAAGTGCGCGGCACTTCGGAGGTCCAGATCGGCCGAGCTTCAATTTCTGTGTTCGGTTTGCTTTTAAAGTTACTGTACTTATTTTTCAATACTTGTCATTGTAACTTGCACTGTAAGTCGGGTTTCTCCGCCTCCGGAAATTCCGGAAAGGAGACTATTAGTGGACTCAACGCCGAGTACATAGGCCTTGGACGTACTGACCCTGGGGGGTTGGGAACCAAGTAAATAAATCCGCCGTGTCCTTTGTTTTATTTTCTGTTATTTATTTTCCGCTGCGCTACTAATCTTTTAAGTCTAGAACGGAAAGTTTTACGAAGTTTTCACGGTCGATATTCACCCCCCCCTCTATCGACGGCACCGGTCCTACACGGACTTGGTTATCGAACCAACTTACGATATAGATCTTACTACTCTATGTTGAACCCAAGTAGAACCCGAGTCCAAGCATGGGTCCCGAAATTATGATTGACAAATCAAGCCGGACCAAGCCAATACTGGATTCCCAAGGACAAGATTCATATCTTGCCTAACCCATACCGAGGCTTTAGTCCAGGGGGAGTCAATATAAAAACCATTTTTATAATTAGATAAAATTTTCTCTTGCTGTTTGATGCTTGTTTATTTTATTTTATTTTTTGCAAGAATATTATGCTTAGACTTAGGAATGGTTAGATAAGGAAATGACTTAATTGAAACTTGCACAACATAGTATTAGGATGGGGCGAGATGATAGTACGTTAGGGAAACTTGTCCAAAACGTCAGGTAGGGTAAGGCGTACCCTATTTGGTCCTATTAGTCAGGTGGAACTAACTGAAGCTACCTCGCTAAATCCTCAACTAGTTAGACCAGGGTTTCTCAATAAGTAATTTGAGAATAAAATTTCTTTAAAAGGTTTTGTCTATGAAAGGGTTGATGATCCAATAAGGCTACGGCCAAAGAAGGCCTCTGTGCCTCGCCAAGACCTGGAAGCCGATTATCGAAATTTATTTTCAACTTATTAATTGTTAAACCTAAATCTAGCACAAGGTTCAATTAAATCATAGTGTTAACATAAAACCAAGATAAAATTAATGCATCTCACAAAACAGATAAGGATACTTATTTTGTTACTTAGAAATGGGTGAGATGTTTAGGACCTAATAATGTAGTCCAACCCAACCAACTCAATTAATTTTACCCTTAATATACATTTAATCAAACTCAAACATTTAACTTAAATTTAATTTAACATCTTTAAAATTCCAACTTAATATTTTCAAAAATCCAATTAAACATGTCTCAAAAATCCAACTTAATGTTTCCAAAAATTAAATTTAACATTCTACAAAAATCCAACTTAATGTTTTCGAAAATCTAATTTAACATTTTTCAAAAATCCAACTTAATGTTTTCAAAAATTAAATTTAATATTTTTCAAAAATCTAACTTAATATTTTCAAAAATTAAATTTAACATTTTTCAAAAATCCAACTTAATATTTTCAAAAATTCAATTTAACATTTTTAAAAATCAACTTAATATTATCAAAAATTCAATTTAACATTTTTAAAATTCAACTTAATATTTTCAAAAATTCAATTTAACATTTTTAAAATTACTTAATATTTTCAAAAATTCAATTTAACATTTTTAAAAATTCAACTTATTTTGAAAAATTCAATTTAACTTAATATTTTAAAAAATTCAATTTAACTTATTATTTTCAAATATTCAATTTAGCTTAATATTTTCAAAAATTCAATTTAACTTAATATTTTCAAAAATTCAATTTAACTTTTTAAAAAGAAAAAATCAACTTATTTTCAAAAATTCAATTCAACATATTTTCAAAAATTCAATTCAACTTAATATTTTAAAAAATTCAATTTAACATTTTTAAAATTCAACTTAATATTTTCAAAAATTCAATTTAACATTTTAAAAAAACATCAACTTAATGTTTTCAAAACATAAACATTTTTTCAAAAATTCAACTTAAATATTTTTACAAATTCAATAACTTAATGTTTTCAAAAGTAACACATTGTTTTTTCTCTAACTAAGCTTTGAATTTAACCACCTTGGAACTTAGGTCTTGATTGAACTAAATTAAACCCGGTCAAAGTTTGGTCAAACCAGGCGCTCAAGACCCTCACGGGCGCCCAAGTATTTTCCAGCGTACGAGGCAGTCAAAGGCTGCCACGCCTGAGCCAAAACCGAGCTCAGGCGCCCGAGTAAGATCTCCGGCGCCTCACCTCTGCCACAGGCACCTCAGATCCTTCATGGGCACCCAGGAAGGGCTATATAAGCCCTCGTCCATGGCACCCTTTCCACACCAAACTCACACCACTTTCTCACTTCTAAGAGCCTTTTCAAGCATCCCAAGTCTTCCTCTCTTCTTCCTCTCCTACAATGCCTCCTCGGTATGTTTTTCAAAGTTTATTCTTCTTTTTCAACTTATTATTATTAATTATTTCAATTGTTGATTATTATTAGCAAACGTCGTCCTATCGAGACCGACCCCAGTACCAAACCTAGCCCTAACCTTAGGTTTCCTACATTAGCCCTTTTTAATAAATTTGCTACCACTACGTACAAACTCATAAAGACCAGCTATCTGAATAGGGGATTCTTTACCCAGTCCTATCCTACAGCTATTGATGTCATTACTTACTACCAACTAGAACGATTAGTATACTGTAATCATTCTATTAACGCGACTTTGTGTGCCGAGTTTTATAACAACTTGGTCAAAGTCGATGACATCTGCTACACCACTAACGTTCATACCCTTCCACTTACCATTTCGCTTTCCCTATTTACTAGATTTCTTATACTACGATCCTCTCAATCCACCTTCTTTTGTTATCCTCCTAAGGATCTTCCCATTCCTACCCCTACTCCCACATTACCCTCAACCTTCTTTACTCTTATTTTTTCAGATGTGAGAGTGATCCGACGGTTCAGAATTTTTGATCCGTCGATCTACGCATCCAGGACTACGCCCTCTATCGAGTCCTGGTTCGCTGCATTCTTCGCCTGACTTCACGGGATGTAGCGGTTATGCGTCCCTTTCACTCATTCTTACTTTACGCGATGATCAATCATCTGGACATAGACATCGGTCTACATATATTCCAGACGATCATCTATGCCTCCACTCACTCTAGAGTACGGACCCCATACTGTCACATCCTGATCGCACTTTTCCATCATTACGGTCATGATGTTTATGTCGAAGAGATCATCACGATGACCGAGTTTGACGAAATAGGAATTAGGAACTTTTCCCTAGCCGCTGTAGATATCTCAGCCACCGGGGTCATATCATGGAGACGACGGAGTGCTCCACCCCAGGTCGACTCGAACGACGAGGTGGATGTTGAAGTACCAGATCTCACCGCCGAGATTGAGGAGCAGCTGATAGAGTCTCCACCACCACCCCCTCCGATGACTATGGACCAGCGCCTCACACGGATAGAGATGGAGGTTTATAGTCTTTGAGAGGAGATGGAGGCCCATCACGTCGAGTAGATGGATGCCCTCAGGCCCGACATGATGAGAGGCTCGCAGCAGACCAGGCCCGACATGAGGAGATGATGTCGATGTTTCGGTCGTGGTATCCTGGCCCTTTTTGGCATCCGGGCTCGTCTTCTTAGCTATTGTACTAGAGATTTGTTTTCTGACTTTCCCTGTGTAAAAATTGACTTGATCATCTACTTTAGATTTATGCACTTTGAGTTGATTATCTCTGGGAATGTGCTTAGTAGAATAGGACTATTTTTTTACCCTGTGTTGTTATTTTAAATTTTTTTAAAAAATCATGTTTTTTTACTAAGTTTTGATTTAAAAAAAATACTTTTCTGACTTAGTTTTTAAAAAAAATTACCCCCTTCAAAACTAGGATTTTTCTACGCAATGGACTTAGCTTAGGACTTAACCCTAGAATTGCATGCTCCTATAGATCTAGAAGCCAACATCTCACAAGCACATTAGGGTACTTTGGTTGATAACCTAGATTGGGTTGAGATGCTTAGGCCTATACCTTGACTCATGATGCTTTAAGTTAGTGCATCAAGAGCAGTTGGGGTGAAAGCTATTGTTATATGACAATTAGTAAGTAACTGGGTTAGACATGGACCGAAAGAAGTTAATCTGATCAGTTTTTTATGAAATGGTTTTTCATGCCTGGACTCACTAGTATGTTAACTGGATTCAAAATTTATTTCTTGGGTCAAACTGAGCTCAATTTAATTACTTGCTGTCAGTCAGTTTCCTTCATTATTTTCACAATGCAAGTAGGCTCTGATACATAACAATTTTTTATGCCAATCATGTTTTTATCTTTTTTGATATATGGCAAAGGGGGAGAGAAGAAAAAGTCAAGTTAAAATGTTTTCCCCAAGTCAATTTTTCTTTATTTTCGAAAAAGTTAAGTTTCAAAATTATTTGTTCAAAATCTTAGTGTTCGAAAAAGTTCAGAAAATTCTGTTGGAGAAAAACATTAATCTTTCAAAAATTATTTTTCTCAAAGATTTCCTTTACTCAGAAGTTTCAAAATTCTATTTTGGAAAACTTTCAAATAGAAAATTTGCATATTTTCAAAAGCTTCAGGGGGAGATTTTCAAATTAAAAGAGACCTTATGCCAATTTTTGCTGAGTTTTCAAAAATATTGAAAATATTTCTAAAAAAATTTAGGGGGAGAGAACCAATTAAGGGGGAGAGTAGAAAATCTATTTTGTTCTTTCAATCCAGTACATAACTATCATTTGTTTTCTATTTTTAACATAACTTTTAAACGGTGTTGCCATAAATCAAAAAGGGGGAGATTGTTGGTGTCGGAAGCACCAGATCGAACCTGGTTTTGATAATGGCAAAAGGGATCAAAGTTAAGTTTGTATTGTTATCTAATGGATTTACCAAGTGTGCAGGAAAGTCCTAGTTCACCTAGGCACGAAGTCTTAACCTGCAGGGTTGAGCAAGAAGTCCTGGTCGAGAACTGGGTAAGAAGACATGGCCGAGGGTTGGGCAAGAAGTCCTGGTCGTGGACTGGGCAACGAAGTCCTGATCTGAAAGATTAGGCGGGAGTCTTAGCCAAGTGAGGATTGCGGACAGAAGTAGAGGCGGGTCGAGGTACGAGCATCTCGAGATCCGACAGTCTTGGAGGCCGAGCAAAAGTACAACCGGAGGAACCGATTGTCAAAAGGTAACTTCTCCTGAGAGGAGTAGGTGAGGATGAGTTCCCCGGAAGAGGGAACAGTAGGTGTCGGTTTGATCTAGGATTTCATTTTGAAATCTAAAGTCAGAACCAAGATAGCTCCAGTTGTGATTCATATGCTTATTATTTATTTTGTAATGTTCTTGGACTAACCATGGTTGCAGGAGTGAAAGGTGTTTACTATTGCATCCCAGGCGCCTGAGAGGGCTCAGGTGCCCGAGAAGCCAGGCGCCTGATAGGTATCAGGCGCCCCAGTTGGCATTTCTCAACGGGGGGAAAGGTTGAGCTGGCAGGGTTGCCACATCAGCATCTAAGGCACCCGTGAGCCATCAAGCACCCCATGTATCCCAGGCACCCAAGACCAAGGATAGGTGTTTGGCCGAGTCTGCGGATAAGCACGCGCCCAATTCGTTACACGTGGCAGGCGCCCGAGAACAATATCAACATCAATTCAGATTCAACGTAGAAAAGCTTTCTCGCAACTCAAGCACTTCGACGCTCTTCAGACTTCTTCCGTGCTCTAGTTCTTCTGCGCCGTAAATGATCAAGATCAATGACACACTGCCCAAGACACTTTGCAACCATTATTGTGTTGTCGGTACAATATTAATTTATTCGTTTCAATTCTATACTTTGAATTACATATTTGTAACTATTATTCGACTTATAGAATTGCCCAACGAAAATGGTCAAGGACCGTGGGCCTTGGAGTAGGAGCCGTTAAAGACTCCGAACCAAGTAAAAAGAAAGTGCGTTAGCATTGTGATTTTGTTCTTCCGCTATGTTTTTGATTATTCCAAAAATTTTAAGTAATCGCTATTCTCCCCCCCTATTGATTACAACGATCCCACACCTAGTAGGTTAGGTAGACCTACATAAATTGGGCTAGGATGTTTGCTTGCTTTGTATGTTTGCTTTCTTGCAGGAACTTGAAGCTGGATGCAAGAAAGGAAAGCGAAAGCAATATGGAATGCAAACTACAGCCTGGGATCATTCCTAGGCACCCGGAAGAACCCAGGCGCCCGAGAGGCTCCCAGGCCACCGAATCACTCAGACCCCCAAGAGTCACTCGAGCGCCCAACACCTAGGCGGCCCCATCATCCCGGGTGCTCGAGAACCCAAGTCTTATCTCTGCGATGCACGAGTTGATGTGGATCAGATTTGGCGACGTGGAGGGCGCCTTTATTTGCTCTCGATCGCCCTGATTACTATATAAGGGGGTTCATGCCGAAGTTTTAAATCATCAATTTCTCTATTCGACTACTCATTCTCTGTGAAGCAAAATGGCTATGATGAAGCTCTGCGACTAAGGAGGATCCTGGAAGAAGTGTGTGACGCTTCGGACTTCCAGAGTTGGCCGAGATCTTTACGTTTGGTTTGATTTATTATAAGTTGTATTGTTCTTATTTTTATATTTGTTCTTGTACTCAAAACAATAAGATGGGTTTCTCTGCCTTCGGAAATCTTCAGGAAAGAAGCCACTAGTGGGTGGGTGCTTCCCGTGATTAGGCCTTAGACGTACTGATCCTGGAGGGTTGGGAACCAAGTAAATCTCACGTGTTCTTGTTGTGAGTTTTGTTCTTATTTATTCCACTGCGTACTTAAACTCTTGATAGAAAGAGCAATCGAATAAATGACAAAGAATCTGAGAAATTGAAAAATTGATATTGAACACCCCCCCCCCTCTATCGACGCCACTGATCCCATAGATGTGTGGTAATATGTTTAAGTTAGGCATAAATAATAACTAAAAATTAACAACATAGTATAATATAAAGCATAAAAGCATCCAAGCTCCCCCTTAACTTATGCTTTATCTCATAATTTTCAAGTTAAACCAAATCATGGAAAAATGTTAAACCAATATTCTAACTTAAATCCTATATTTCTCCCCCTTTGACACCATCAAAACAAATTGTACCAAACAATCATATAAACCATGGCATCAAGGTGTGACTAAGTTTCACTATCAAAAAAACCAAGCAAAAATCATAAACTCACGATGCCAATCGATTGGTCCTCTAATGCAGTCGACTAACACATGTCTGATCTAAATTTTATCTTTTTGAGCTGAATTTTAGAAATACATAAAAAATTCTAAAAAATTTAAAAATCATAAAATTTTACAAGCATATTTCTTGAACTATTCTTCAATAAGAAAAAATATATTTTCATGAAAAGTAAAAATATTTTTGAATTTTTGTCCAAAACTCAAAAACTTGAAAAAACACTTAAGTTTTGTATCAAATTTAAAATCTAGTTTTGCACTCATATGTTTCTCAAAAGTATACCACAATAAGTATACCATAGAATGATTTTCAAAATATTTAAAATGTCCAACTATGTTGGACCAGGTAGTAGACGAACCTGGGATGACCGACTCAGCCCATGGATGTTTCCCACCGATTACCAGGGGTAAATCGAGAAGCTCTCGCAGTGGGCAATCTAGAAGCTCAGCATCCCAAGGTTCACCACCCATTTCATAAAATGTCCAACTATGATCTATGAGCAAGATATTCATTAATTAAACATTTATTTTTCCCATAGTTGGTCTATTATTGCTAAAATGATACATTTCATAACCATCAAAATGTCATAAGCATATGTGAATTATGAGTATCATCCTAACATCTCACATGTATAAATAAAGACATAAATCAAGTCATTATGAGATGTAATAAAGGTAATCCCCACTTAGCACCTTTGATCATGAATTTTATTTGGCTAAGTATTGTTGGGGTTGCAAGGTCGCAAACATAGTTCCACATTGAAAACACATGAGAATGATCATAGGCTTATAAGGAAAAAAGATATCTCCATTGGCATGAGGCCTTTTGGGAGAGCCAAGAGCAAAACCATTAGGGCATAGGCCCAAAGTGGACAATATCATACCATTGTGGAGATATCTAAATTCCTTTTGGTTCTAACAATTGGTATCAGAGCCAGATCGCTCTTCACCGAACTAACAGCTGAAAGAAGCACAAGTTAGAGCCATGATCCAGATCTAACCATGTGGGTTAAGCCTTGAATAAAGATGTGTGAGCTCCTGTGTCTTGATCAAGAGGACCAGACACCAGGCAAGAAGTCCTAGTTGCGACTAGGCAGTGAAGTCCTAGTAGGTCAGGTAGACCGAGGGGCAAAAAATCCTGGTGGGTTGAGGATTGGACATCAAACGGAAAGGGTTTCGCTTGAGGGGGGCTTGTGGTCCTTTGTTTGAGGGGGGGATTGTGGGGTTGCAAAGTTGCAAACATAGTCCCACATCAAAAACACATTGGGAAAGATCATAGGCTTAGGCTTATAAGGAAAAAAGATATCTCCATTGGAATGAGGCCTTTTGGGAGAGCCCAAGAGCACACCATGAAGGCTTAGGCCCAAAGTGGGCAATATCATACCATTGTGGAGATATCTAAATTCCTTTCGGTCCTAACAAGTACTCCCCTTTAAAATCTCAAGTCAATCAATTTTTTAAAAATTGGGTTTTAGCTCACATGGTTGACTTGTTCCTAAATCCTCTAACCTTTGAGAATTGACTTTGGCACCCAATAGAAACTCTTTCTAATTTGGTTGACCAAGTACTCCTTAGGGATCCATTTCCTATCTAGGATTTTGATTTTTGATTTTCCTCTAGCAAGTAAACAATGATAGACTTTTTCATTGCTAGATTCATTGTATCCTAATCCAATTTTCTTAAAACTTGCCCTTTAACTCCCAATAATTATATTTAGAGTCTTTGAGCCAATTTCAAATTTTTCTAGGACTTTGGAGAGGTAATCTATCTTTTCCCATAATTTCCTATTTTCCTCTTCTAAACATAAAACATTTGAATTTGAAGAAACATGCATATACTAAGGAATCATCGATTCTAATTTCTCTTCAAGCATGCAAATTAAATATCACTTTTCAAGGAATTGATTTTCTTTCTATCCTTAAATAAATCATCATTGGTGCTAGAAATAATTTTAACTAAGGTGGTAGTGGGTAGATTATATACCTCACTTACCGAAATGTCTAAATCTGATGTTTAACCTCTCCCTTCACTTGAGCTCCTTTCTTCATCTTCTCTTAAGCTCTTTTCACACTCGGATGATGTGGAGGCCAAATCGTGAACTCCCATTAGTGCAAAATGAGAGTCAATGTGTTCTTCCTCTTCCGATGATGAAGGATCTGTGGGATCATTGTAATCGATAGAGGGGGGTGAATAGTGATTACTTAAAATTTTTAGAATAATTAGAAACACAGCGGAAGAATAAAAACACAATGCCAATACGTTTCGTTTTACTTGGTTTAGACTCTTTAACGGCTCCTACTCCAAGGCCCACAATTCTTGACCGTTATAGTTGGGCAATTCTATAAGTCGAACAATAGTTACAAATATGTAATTCAAAGTACAGAATTAAAACACCGAATTTAAATTATATCGATGACACAATAAGGGTTGCAGAGCATCTTGGGTGGTGTGTCGTCAATCTTGATCATTTGCGGTGCAGAAAAACTCGAGCACGAAAGAAGTCTGAAGAGCGTTGGAGTGCTTGAGTTGCAAGAAAGCTTTTCTGTGTTGAATGTGAATTGATGATGGAAAGCAAAGGGATGAAGCCCCTTATATACACTGTTCTCGGGGGCCTGAGGCTTATGGGGCGCCTGCCATGTATAGCGAATCGGGCGCGTGCTTATACGCAGACTCAGCCAAACACCTATCCTTCGGTCTTGGGTGCCTGGGATACTTGAGGCGCCTGATGGCTCACGAGCGCCTGAGATGCTGACGTGGCAACCCTGCCAGCTCAGCCTCTCCCTCTGCTAAGAAATCCCATCTGGTGTGCTTGATACCTATCAGGCGCCTGGATGCTGCAATAAACACCCTTCACTCCTGCAACCAGGGTTAGTCCAAAAATAATATAATATAAATAATAAGTGTATAAATCACAGTCAAAGCTGTCTTGGTTCTAATTTTGGATTTCGAAATGAAACCCTAGGTCAAACCGACGCCTACTGTTCCCTCTTCTGGGAAACGCGTACTCACCAAATCCTCTCAGGAGAGGTTACCTTTTGCCAACCGGCTCCTCCGGTTGGACTTTTGCTCGACCTCCGAGATTGCCGGATCTCGAGACGTCCGTACCTCGACCCGCCTCTACTTCTGTCTGCAATCCTCGCTTGGCTAAGACTCCTGCCCAATCTTTCGGATCAGGACTTCGGTGCCCGGTCCACGACCAGGACTTTTTGCCCAACCCTCGATCAGGTCTTCTTGCCCAGTCCTTAACCAGGACTTCTTGCTCAACCCTACAGGTTAAGACTTCATGCCTAGGTGAACTAGGACTTTTCTGCACACTTGGTAAATCCATTAGATCATAATATAAACTTAACTTTGAACCCTTTGTCATTATCAAAATCAGGTTCGATCTGGTGCTTCCGGCACCAACAATCTCCCCCTTTTTGATTTATGGCAACACCATTCAAAAGTTAAGTTAAAAATAGAAAACAAATTCATGATAGTTATGGACTAGAAGGAAAGAACAAATAGATTTTCTACTCTCCCCCTTTTTTCATAGAAATATTTTTAATATTTTTGAAAAACTTAACAAAAATTTGAAACATTGCATAAGGCTTCATTTTATTTAAAAATCTCCCCTTGAAGTTTATGAAAATATGCAATTTTTTTATTTTGAATGTTTTTCCAAAAAAAAATTGAAAACTTCTGAGTAAAGGAAATTTTTAAGAAAAACAAATTCTGAAAGTTTCTAACTTAAAGTTTTTCTCCAACGGAATTTTTTGAAACGAGTAGCATTTTCTCAAAAAGCTTTTCAAGAAATAAAATTTTCTTTTTCGAAGAGAAATTTTGAGTAACAAACTGAAAAATTATTTTGAGATAAAAAATAATTTTAACTTGACTTTTTTGAAACTTGACTTTCTTGAACACAAAGATTTTGAGAGTAAAATAATTTTGAAACTTTCTTTTTCAAAAATTAAGATTTTGACTTTTTGAACACAGATTTTGAGAGTAAAATAATTTTGAAATTTGACTTTTTTGAAAAACAAAGATTTTGACTTTTTGAACATAAAGATTTTGAAAGTAAAATAATTTTGAAACTTGACTTTTTCGAAACAAAGATTTTGAGTTTTTTGAACACAAAGAAAAAATAATTTTGACTTGACTTGGGAAAAAGATTTTGAGAGAAAAATAATTTTAACTTGACATGGGAAAAAATAATTTTGACTTGACTTGGGAAAAAAATAATTTTTAACTTGACTTTTTCTTCTCTCCCCCTTTGCCATATATCAAAAAAAACATGATTGGCATGAAAAAATAGTTATGTATTAGAGCCTACATGCTTTGTAAAAATAATGAAGGAAACTGACCAACAGCAAGTAATTGAATTGAGCTCAGTTTGACCCACGTAATAAATTTTGAACCGAGTTAACATACTAGTGAGTCCAAGCATGAAAAAAAAACTTTTCATAAAAAATTCATCAAATTAACTTCTTTCGGTCCCTGTCTAACCCAGGTAGCTACTTACTAACTGTTATATAACAGTAGTTTTCACTTGGGTTAGTCAAGTTAAGTAGCCTGATCAAGTTAGATTTTCTAAGCTTGAATACTTAACTTGATTGTTGTTCAAATGTATTTATCACCCCAACTGCTCTTGATGCACTGACTTAAAGCATCTTGAGTCAAGGCATGGACCTAAGCATCACAACCCATCCTAGGTTATCAATCAAAGTACCCTAATGTGTTTGTGAGATGCTGGCTTCTAAATCTATAGAAGCATGAAATTCTAGGATTAAGTCCTAAGCTAAGTCTATTGCGTAGAAAAACCCTAGTTTTGAAGGGGTAAATTTTTGTAAAAAAAAAATAAGTCAGAAAAGCATTTTAAAATTCAAAACTTAGTCAAAAAAATATGATTTTTCTTTAAAAAAACATGATTTTTTAAATTTTAAAATAAAGAACAGTGTTAAAAAATAGTCCTATTCTACTAAGCACATTCCTAACTATTGATGCAGTCTGACCCTGATTGTTGTTTTGGTGTTGACATCGATTTTAGTTTAGGTTGATGATTATTATGATTATGGTTAAGTCCTGATTGGGGATTAGGCATGTTATGGAAAATCCTAGCTTGGAGGGCTAGGTGTTGGAAAATCCTAACCTGGAGGGTTAGGTATGGAAAATCCTAGCTTGGAGGGCTAGGTGTTGAAAAGTCCTAATTCGGAAGGGTTGGGTGAAAAGTCCTAGCTTGGAGGGCTAGGTGAAAAGTCCTAACTTGGAGGGTTAGGTAAAAAGTCCCAACTTGGAGAGTTAGGTGAAAAAGTCCTGGCTTGGAGGGTCAGGTCCTAGCTTGGAGGGCTAGGTGTGGAAAGTTCTAACTCGGAAGGTTGGGCGAAAAGTCCTAGCTTGGAGGGCTAGGTGAAAAGTCCTAACTTGGAGGGTTAGGTGAAAAGTCCCAACTGGAGGGTTAGTGGAAAAACCCTGGCTTGGAGGGTCAAGTCCTAGCTTGGAGGGCTAGGTTGGAGCCCCTGGATCGGTCTGGTGACCTATCAGGGAGTTAGCACGGTGCTCCTTTGTGGATCGGTCTGGTGACCAATCCAGCGATGACTGATCGGGCTAGTGACCAATCAGGGAGTATGCATTTCACCCACTGCTTGGCTCCTGATCGGTCTGGTGACCGATCAGGGAGCACACAATAAGGTTGAGTTCCCTTGCTGATCTGCTCCTGATCGGTCTGGTGACCGATCAGGATCACTGTGCAGATCGTTCTGGAGAACGATCCAGCGTCGCGGGTTCCTCACTATGATCGATCAGGACGGAGCCTGATCTGTCTGGTCATGACCTGATCGGTCTGGTGACCGATCAGGAGGATCCCTGATCGGTTCGGTGACTGATCAGGAGGTTTGGACTGTGAAGCTCAGAAATCGCCCAGTAAAGGGGTGGATCGGTCTAGTGATCGATCCACAACTTGGGATCAATCTGGTGATCGATCTAGGAGAATCCCAAAGAAATCACGATTTTTGATTGAGCGTTGGGGACCGATCAGGATGAAGCCTGATCGGTCTGGACCCAGCCTGATCGGTCTCCGGTGACCGATCACTTTAATTCAAAATGCAGTGTCAGACGCTCTGAACGCGTCTGAACGTATCCGATTCTCTGCGCTTAACATCTGATACATAATTTTCTGCTTGATATGTTGTGCTAACACTCTGATTAAGCTGCAGGTGACAGGGAAAGATTCAAACACTCAAGGAGAGTCAATGGAGGCCTTTCCTTGGAGCAGGTTTGTCTGTTTTTCCATCTCAGGTTGCAACGGGCGCTGGCGCTAGCTGGAGCTGCTGTCTGGGGCTGGTCTGAGGGAAGCTCAGGAGGTCCAGAAGGGCACAGTGGTGGCTGGTGGTTGTAGGAGAGCAGCTGGAGGCTGCTGTGGGATGGTGACCTGGAGCTGTGTGGAGAAAACTTAAGCGCCGGTTGCGAGAAGTCTTCAACAACTCTTCTAATCAGTGCTGCTGAAAAGTTTTGGGTTGCTGCGTGCTTGTGTTCTTGATGTTCCATCATTCCTTGAGCAAGCCATTGAGATCTGAGAAGCAACCAGCCCTTACTTGAGCACTTGGAGGAAGGAACAAGAAGCTTCGAGTCCAACAACAAGAAGACACGGGGAAAGGGTTCATGCGTGAGATCGTCGCTGGGTGGAGCTTAGAGGGAGCTTGCTGTGTTCTTGTCTTTGCTAAATGCTAAGTAATATCTTCCTTGTGTTTCTTTGTGCATAAACTATATCCTTGATTGAAACATTGTGCAGAGGTTTCTCCACCGAGAAGGAGGTTGCTTACTATCCGGTGTTCACCGGGGCTTGATCTGCCGACGATCAAGGGATTACCCACCTTAAGGGCACGCCAAGGAGTAGGGGCAAATTATCCCCGAACCTTGTAAACCCTCCTTGTTAGCGATCTTGTTTGATTGTTCTAGTTTGCTTTTGTTTTCTGCATTTCTGCACTTCTCTACTTTCATTATGTCCGCTGCGGTGCTACTAACGAATTGAGTGTAGAAATCTGATAAAAGCTCTAAGTCCAAGTGTTTGGCTATATTCACCCCCCCCCTCTCTAGCCATCCGGGTTCCAACACTAACTACCTTCTTAGTGAACAGAACTCAGATTCAGGAAGTGGTTTAGTGAAAATATCGACTAGGTTAGATTTGAGTCTATATGTGTAAGTATGATTTCACCCCTAGCTACGTAATCCCTAACAAAGTGGTGTCTAACTTCAATATGCTTAGTTCTTGAATGATGAATAGGATTTTTGGTAAGATTGATTGAACTCATATTGTCAACAAATACCTTAGTCTGGGTATAGTCTGGGTATTGCAATATAAAAATGCAATATATTCTGCTTTGGTGACAATATATCATTCAAAATGCAATGCTTTTAAAAATTTGCACTAAGTATTTTCAAAAGAACCAAAGGTTTTCATTGTTGGTGCAAGTTTTTTTTGATTTTTTTATGTATGACAAAGGGGGAGAGGTGTGCTTAAGTTAGAAAATTTTTTTTAACTCCCAAAGATCAAAAATATAACTTCAAAAAATTATACCATGTTTTTTATCCCAAGAATAGTAAGTTAGCCCCTTCAACCAATCTAACTTAAGTTATTGTCAAACATCAAAAAGGGGGAGATTGTTGGTGTAAGTTGCATCAATGATGTTCTCCTTTAAGTGTTTTAATGTTTGACAATATACTTAAGTCAGTGATACATTGAATAGACAAAGGGGAACAAAGGAGAAGTAACCTAAGTTGAAGAAAAGTCCTAGTTAATCTAGGCATCGAAACCCCAAGACCTGGCGAAGGGGTGCTGGGCATCTAGCGAAGGGCTGCTAGGCATCGTGTAACACCCAATAATTTTCTGGTATTATTAGGGATTTTTCAAAATTTTTCTAGCATTTTTCGGAATTAAAATAAAAAGAAAAAAAAATATAAGGGGTCGGGCGGGGTTTGATCCCGCGACCACAAGGCAAGCAAAGCCTTAAGGGCGTCCGGGCAAACAGCTGGGCAAGGGTATCAAGCACAAAAAAGGATGAAGCGAAATAATGTTATAGTTGATTTAGCCCGTTTCATGAAGAGGTATTTAATCTTCCACTTAAGTTGGGTTAAGACCCCTTTTAGGGTTGTAGGAGGCCGCGCGAGCAGGTTGGGAGGCTGCGAAAAACAGCGAGGAAAAGGAGAGTTTTCTCCTCCTTCTTCTTCCTCTTGAAGTAGAAAGCCTAGGGCTTCTTCCCTAGGGCCAAGAAGTGGAGTTTTCTTGCAAA
Organism: Boesenbergia rotunda; assembly: GCA_024364735.1. NCBI lineage: Eukaryota > Viridiplantae > Streptophyta > Magnoliopsida > Zingiberales > Zingiberaceae > Boesenbergia > Boesenbergia rotunda. Next base: position 41,349 of record JAGFNQ010008304.1, on the reverse strand, counting down.
GGAAGAGGAAAAGAACCCTACGCTAGGAATTTCGAGATACTTAGTGAGTTTTCTTCAAGAAAAGGGTAAGTAAATCACTCACCTGCAATAGAAGTAGCTTCGCATGTAGTTTCTCGTTGTAGAACCATGATTTTGTGATCTAAGTGCATGCTTGGAGAATATTGTTTATTGTGTGATTTAAGTTTCTAAAGAATACATGTTTTTAATGATAGAACTTGAATTGGAGTAGATTTTATATGTGTGATCTAAGCATGAAAGACCAAGTTCTTGAAAAGTCCCAAAAAAATAAGTTTTGGGTTAAGGGCACGCAAGGTGCTCGATGAAAGTTCCAAGTGAGAAAGGTAAAGTTTTGTAGTGCAAAGATTTATGTAAAAAGAAAGATAGCTTTGAAAAGTCCCAAAAATGAGTTTTGGGTTAAGGGCACGCAAGGTGCTCGATGAAAGTTCCAAGTAAGAAAAGGTAAAGGTTTATAGTGCAAGATTTATGAAAAAGAAAGTTAGCTTGATAAATACAAGCATTATGAGTAAGAAAGTATTTTACTTTTGTAAAGTGACATGTACCGGGCAAATGAGAGGACCACAGAAAGTAAGAAAGAAGCTCTAATAGGGTGCGGTGGCTAGCTACCCCGAAACCTATTAAGGATGCGCACATTGGTACACTGATACCAGGTACAGTGTCAAGGCCTGAGAAAGTTGATTATTATTTTGAAGTATATGAGTATATGTAAGTGTTTTCAGTTTAAGCATATGTTTTGCTATGTATGTTAACATTGTTATGTTACAAGCATGTTAAAGAGTAAGAGCAAGGAAGTTAGTGGTTTAAAGTATGGAAATGCATAAGTAGCAAGTCTCAAAAGAAATTATGAGCATGTTAGATTTGCCAATGTTTTAGTGCTAGTAAATGTTTTTAAGCATGATTGAGCATGATAAGTATATGAAAGTTTCCATGTGTAAGTATTTCAAAGTGCATGTGTTTTGAAGCAAGCATTATTTGAAAAGAGCATGTTTATCATTGATCGCATGGATTTGTGAGTTAGGATTTACTTACTAAGCAAATCGCTTATTAGTTGCATTTCCTTCTATTGCAGACAAAGGTAAAGAAAAAGCATAAGCTAGGGAGGCGAGCGGGACTTGCATTGATGTTCAGTGGCGGCGGAACCGTGGAAGAGATCGTCGGGTTAAGTCTTGTAGAACATGTGTTTTGGCGTTTTGAATTGGTAGAATGAATGACTTTGGTTAAACTACGCATAGAGGTTAAGTTTGGTACAAACTCTAGAGTGTTTTGCTTACGTTTTGATAGTTTTGTTAAATTCCGCAATGATTCTAATTTCAAGTTATTGGATTCGTTTTGAGTTGCTAGGATGTTTATAAAACTAGTATAGAGTATAGAAATGAAGTTATTTCTTTATATACATTGAAGGTATGTGAATTGTGAAGCTTTGGAAATGATTTTCAGGTCTGTAAATGTAGGTTTCAGGCGTGCCAGTCGACTGGTTCAGAACCAGTCGACTGTGATATTGAACAGAACCTTCTGTTCGATGCACCAGTCGACTGGCTATCTACCAGTCGACTGGTACCATTGAAAACAAAGTGTTGTAGGGCAGATGCTTAGTGCTTTGGTTTTACAACTAAGAGGTCTAGGGGTCAAATCCTGGCCAAGCTAATAAAATTAAAGCTTTTGCTTTATTTTGGCTGATTAGTACTTTAAACATGATTATGAATTATTGGTTCAGCAATTAGCGAAATAAGAAATTTTAAATTCTCCCAGTTGGTTTAGCATTATAAGAAATCACTAATTAGTTAGTTAGTTAGTTAGTAGCGATCCGCCTTAAAGCTTAATACCAGAAGGTGGGTCGTCACACATCGAAACCCTAAGACCTGGCGAAGGACAGCTGGGCACCTAGCAAAGGAGGGGGGTGAATATCGTAAAACGTTCGGATTAACAGTTAGAGAAATTACGCAGCGGAAATTTAAATCAAACACACGCAAACACCAAGTTTTTTACTTGGTTCGGAGTCGCGGTCGGCTCCTACTCCAAGGCCCACGGTCGTTGACCGTTTACTGCGGGCAATTCTATATGTGCGCAAAATCCATTTACGAAAAGTATTACAAAAATTATTGCAGTAAACTAAAATTAGCTCTTCGTTACCGACGTCTAGTGTAGATTATCTTTTTGAAGCAGAAGGACGTCGTCGGCGCTTGTATCTTGAGTCGGGAGGTTTCCATAGTAGAGCGCGGGAGCAGAAGAGCGTGAATGCGTTGGAAGAATTGATTGTTTAGAAACCTGGGCGTTGGGTGCTATTTATAGCACTTCGGGGCGCCGTGGACGTCGAGGGCGCCCCCCCCCCCCCCATGTGTCACACGATCCGAGCTTGTCTTGGTCAGCCTCTATCCCACTCGAATAGGGCTGAGGTTTGACACTGGGGGTGCCCGGGACGCTGGGGGCGCCCCGGTTGACTCTTTCAGCAGGCTTCTCGGCTGGATGAGTGTATCCTCTTCGCTGGCTGAAGTGCAAGGCGCCCTGAGCACTGGGGGCGCCCGAAAGCACGGGGGCGCCCGGGAGCACGGGGGCGCCCGGGAGCATGGGGGCGCCCCGCCCAGTAAGCTCCCGAACCACTTCATTGCTTAACTTGTTTTGTGCTAGCCTTGGGGGCGCCCGGGACACTGGGTGCGCCCTGCTCAACTACTTGCCTCTCTCCTTTGGGCATTCTGAGCTGCAGACACACGTTCCTTCGGTCCTGCATCCAGGGTTAGTCCAAAACAATATAAAATGATAAGGTATTAAGTTTATACAGCCTTAGCTGTCTTGGTTCTGACTTTGGGTCTCCAAAATGAAACCCTAGGTCGAACCGACGCCTACTGTTCCCTCCATGGGGAACACGTCCTCACCTACTCCTCTCAGGAGAATTTACCTGTTGCCAACCGGCTCCTCCGGTTGGACTTTTGCCTAGCAGTCCTTCGTCAGGTCTTGGATACCAAGCTGTCCTTCGCCTGGTGCCTAGCAGTCCTTCACTAGGTCTTTGTATCCTGGTAGTCCTTTGCCAGGTGCCTAGCAGTCCTTCGCTAGGGCTTTGTATCCTGGCAGTCCTTCGCCAGGTGCCTAGCAGTCCTTCACTAGGGCTTTGTATCCTGGCATTCGCTAGGGCTTTGTATCCTGGCATTCCTTCGCCAGGTGCCTAGCAGTCCTTCGCTAGGGCTTTGTATCCTGGCATTCCTTCGCCAGGTGCCTAGCAGCCCTTCGCTAGGACTTTGTTTCCTGGCAGTCCTTCGCCAGGTGCCTAGCAGCCCTTCGCTAGGACTTTGTTTCCTGGCAGTCCTTTGCTAGGTGCCTAGCAGCCCTTCGCTAGGACTTTTCCTGCACACTTGAGTAACATTGTTAGATCACCAATAATACTTAACTTTGAACCCTTTGCCAATATTAAAACAAGGTTCGATATGGTGCTTCCTGCACCAACAATCTCTCCCTTTTTGATTTATGGCAACACGATTCAAAGTTAAGTAAATATTACAACAGTTTAAGCAAGAGGGTTAAGACCAATAAAACATAGCAATTCTGAACAGTCTAGAACCAATGTAATTTGAACAGAAAAAAAAATTCTCATACTCCCCCTGAATCATTGTGTTATAAAATACTTAACTTAACACTTAACTTTGACCATACGCACCAAGGACAATCTACACGAAGAGAGCTCCAGCATTGAGAACTTTGACTCCGGATCATAAGATGAGAAAGAATCCATACCTGACTGCGAATTCAAGCCACAGTCAGAAGACGAATTGACTGAGACAAAAATGGTAACCAATTTCGAATCTTCTTTTGAATTACAATTAAATAATCAAACTGATACTATAATGGTCGAGGAAGGTATAATTCTCATTGCAGGGAAAACTCCAAGAGAAATGCAAAAGAGACCTCAACCAGTACCTGAGTTCGACTCAGACTCAGAATCTGACGGCGAAGGAAGGGATCCTTGGAAACTGGTCTGGTTGGCTCGCGACCACTACAAAATGCCGAAAAAACAATCAAGCAAAAGAGAGATGGCTAGAATCAAGGGGGAGATTCCCAACCGGGAATCAAAAGGTAAATTTACAGTATTTAAAAATCCAATATTTACCTTGAATAACATGATTAACTTGTATAAATTAGTTAAGGTCAATACGTTAGAAAACTTAATTCACAACCATGCTAATTTTAAAAACCCAGAGTTTTATTTCGATTATGATGTAACTTAGATCATTTTTGTCTTGTTTGCTTTAATTGTGTGTTGCTTTTTATTTTATTTTATTTTGTTGCTTAGAAATAGGATTGGTTAGTATAAGGACTGAACCAACTTAACTAAAATTTGAACAACATAGTATTGGGTGGAGGTGAGATGATAGTACGTTAGGGAAGCCTTTTCTAATAAGGTCAAGTATACACTACTTGGTCTCTTTAGACTGGTGAAACTAGCCGAAGCTACCGATCCAAGACCCAAACTAGTTAGACCAGAATTTAACAAAAAGTAATTTTGAAGATGAAATTTCACTAAAAGGCTTTGTCTAGGAAAGGGTTGATGATCCAATAAGGCTACGACCAAAGAAGGCCTTGTGCCTCGCCAAGACCTGGAAGCCAATTTTTGAAATTCAAATTCAATTTACTCTTTGTTAAATTTGAATCTAACACAAATTTTCAGTTAATTTTAGATTCAAATATCTCTTTTCAAAATAAATTTAAATTGGGTTTAAAAATTAATTTAACTTTTCAAAATTAATCATGGCCTTTTCAAAATAAATCTTTCTATTAAAATATGCATCTCACAAAACAGTTAAGGATATCCTGTTTTGTCACTTAGAAATGGGTGAGATGCTCAGGACCTAAAAGTTTAGTCCAACCCAATCAACCGTACAAATCAAATTCAACTTAATTATTCTCAATTAATTATTATCAAATTCAACTTAATTATTTTCAATTAATTATTCTCAAAATTCAACTTAATTATTTTCAATTAATTATTCTCAAATTCAACTTAATTATTTTCAATCAATTATTTTCAAAATTCAACTTAACAATTTTTAAAATTCAAAGTTAAAATTCTAATTAATCCTCAAAAATCATTTTAACTTTTAAACTAAGGTTAATGTTTCAAAATTAACCATTTTTTAAATTACATATTTGTCTCACACAACCCATAAGGTTAACATGTTTGACCACGTAGAACTAGGTGAGACATCTAGGACCTAAAAGCATGATTTGCTATCCTTTTAAATAAAAAAAAGGTTTGCAAAAGTTATTCAAACTTACCTCTAATTTTTTAATTTATTGTACTGTACCCTACTTTTTCATTCCTAACATTTTTTAATTTCATGTCAAATATCACAATAAATAGAGTCTAGGGCTTGTTCTGATTTAGTCATTAACTTGGTCAAAATAGTCAACCCTAGTCCACATAGTCAAACCTGGTCAACACTGATATCCCTTAAGGAACTTAGATAAAAGTCAGACTGTGTCGGATACAGGGGGAGTGCTTCTTAATCTTTTTCGAAAAATTCAGCTTTTTCAAAAACCTTATGCCCTAAAACTTATTATCATCTCAAACTAAGGTTTTCAAAAGTTGACTCAAAAACCCTCGTATATCACTATCTCTTTGAAAAATTAACATCATGATTTTCGAAAACTGTGCTATCATTCCAAGTTGTGTTTTCAAAAAAAAAATTTTATCTCCTTGAAAGTTATCATACTCAGAAGGTTATTCAAAATCATTCTTTTGATTTTAATAAACCCTAAAGACACAGAGAAAGATCCACTTCATGATCTACAAGGACTCCTAGGATGTGTCAAATTTAGGGGGAGTTTGAGTCAAATGAAGAATTTCTGAAATATTCTTTTTGGCAATTATTTGTTAGATAATTCTTATAATTTAAATCAAACCTTAAAACTCAGAGGAAGATTACTTGTAGTCAACAAGCTTCCTAGGACTGGGTCAAGTTTAGGGAGAGATCAAATTAAAAGAATTATTGAACAGTTTCAAAATTAGATGTTTTCATGCACTGCATGTTTAAAAATCTTTTTGAGAACTTAAATAATTTTTCTTTCAAAATATCATTATTTTATTTTTCAAAAATTCTTATGGCTTATGAAATTATTTTTAAAATAATATTTACTTGGGTTGGAGAAATTTCCAGGACACTTAGGAAAATGTCCTTGTAGTCAACAAGGTTTCCTAGGATTGTGTCAGACTGGAAAAGAAACCTAGTCAAGTAAAATATTATGTTTTCAAAATGCATAATACTTTTCAAAAATTATTTATATTTTCAAAGTCTAATAGTTTTCAAAAACAGTACTTAGACTTTCCAAAAAGGCTCAATCTATATTTTTAAAAAGTACTTGCATATTTTTCAAAAATGCATATCTTTTTAAAAGTACTTATATTTTTCAAAAATTGCATAATATCTTTCAAAAGTACTTTTATTTTTCAAAATATAATATTTTCAAAGAATATGAATACTTTTCTAAGGCAATTCTAACTACGTGAATTTTCTAAAAACTTGCCTACAAATATAAAATATTTTTTAATTCACAATACTTTTCAAAGTGGAGTTTTCATTAGTACAATTTAAGCTACTTGCTATATTTTTCATAATTATAACAAGTATTTTTATTTTCAAAGCTCATAAACTCTGATACACACATTTCTTTCTTAAATGTTCTTTCAAAACCTCCTTATTGATATATGGCCAAGGGGGAGAGAAATAGAAAAGAGAGAGAAATTTTTTATCTCATTTTCACAAAAAGCTAAGTATTTCTAAGTGCTTTAAAATTGGTAAGGCTAATATTATATGTATATGTGCTTTGTGTTTATGTATCTTGCAGGTACCAAGATTGGAAGACAAAGCAACCTGCTGGAGGCCCTGAAGCAGGGTGCCCCCAGTGTTGGGGGCACCCCCATGCATCCAGGGCGCCCCCAATGATGGGGGCGCCCAAGCTAAAGAAGAAAAAGATATATTAAGTGAAGTAAGCAAAATAGGTGTCAAGCGGGGCGCCCGGAGCGTCCGGGGCGCCCTAGTTCAAAGCTGTTTTTGCAGTTTCGAGTCCGAAACTCAGATAAGCCCTCAAGAGGGCGCCCGGAAGGTACGGGGCACCCTGGTCAAAGGCTTTATCAGCTACGGCGAGGTCGGCGCAAGGATAAGGTTTGACCGGGTTTATCAGGGCGTCCCCAGCGTCCAGGGCGCCCGCAAGGAGCCTATAAAAGGGGCTTCGACCCCTCTGCTTCAAACACAACTGCCAAGTGTCATTCTGATCATTCTGACCGATGACAACATGCTAAAGACGAGGCTCTACGACCGGGAGACTCCATGAGGAAGTGCGCGGCACTTCGGAGGTCCAGATCGGTCGAGCGTCAACTTTGTTTTGTTCGGTTTGCGTTTATTATTCCGTACTTAATTTTCTGTACTTGTGCTTGTAATTGTACACTGTAAGATGGGTTTTCTCCGCCTCCAGAAATTACGGAAAGAAGACCAATAGTGGACTCACGCCGAGTACATAGGCCTTGGACGTACTGACCCTGGGGGGTTGGGAACCAAGTAAATAAATCCCGCTGTGTCCCTGTCTTGCTTTTATTTTTATGAGTAATGATTGGAAGAGTGAATTTGGGAGAGTGAATTTGGGAGAGTGAATTTGGGAGAGTGAATGGGAGAGTGAATGACGTGTAGCTAATGTGTACATGTTCGATCGTCGATCGGATACCACCGATGACCTCTGCTTGCCGTCCCGAATCAAACTATGTCTTGGGGATGGTGAACCCGGCAGGGTCACCGGTAATTGAGATCTTGCCGAATTGACGGTGAATCCGACGAGATCATAATTGCGGCAATTCCCGATGAGTTCACTGATCTTCTTAGGACATAGTTTGATTCGGGATGGTGATCAGAGGCCACCGGTGGTGTCCGATCGGCGATCGGACGTGTATACAATAACTGCCACGTCATTCACTCTCCCATTCACTCTCCCAAATTCACTCTCCCATTCACTCTCCCTATCATTACTCTATTTTTATTTACTGTTCCGTTGCACTAACGCTCTGTTTAGTTCGAAAGATTTTCACGGTCGATATTCACCCCCCCCCCTCTATTGACAGCACCGGTCCCAACCCCCTCTATTGACAGCACCTCACCTTGACTTGACCAAAAGGCAAGTTTGACTTGACCAAAAGGCCACCTCACCTTGACTTGACCAAGTGATGACTTGGCTTGGTATTTGACCAATGATGATGCTCCACATCATCTCCAAAGGTTGTAAACCCCCATTTGAATTTGAATTCAAATTGAAAGGGGGTTATGGTAGGCCACTTAATGGCCATTAATGGCCATTATGGCCGGCCACTTAATGGCCATTAATGGCCATTATGTGGTCGGCCACAATGTGAGAACAAAACAAGGTTTTGTTCCATTTTTCTCATTGGGTGTCTTCTCTTCTTCCTCCTCCAAGTGTTGGAGCTCTTCTTCTTCTTCTCCTCTTGGCCGAATCCTTGAAAGGTGCTAGCACACCTAAAGGGTTTCCTCCATCCACTTTATTCGCGTGGATACTTCTAGAGGGACGGCACTTGACGTCCTAGAGATCCGACATCCAAAAGGAGCGAGCGGGATTAAGCGGGGCACGCACCAAAGGTAAAATGGTTTATCCCTCTTTAGATCTAGGAGTAGATCGAGTTTTGAGCATGAAATGAATACGTGATTTTTGTTTCGGAATTTTTTTCTTCGCACGAGATCCATGGCTTTGGGTTCTCGGGGTTTCCGCGACGCGAAAAGGCGGTTTTCACGGCCCGAAAAACCCAACAATGCCAACCGTGTTGGGACCGGGTGCATGTTGACAAGGATACGGGTTCGTAAAATTTTAAATTTTTACGTGCAGCGGAAGAATTAGCATAAAATAATTTCTCAAATTATTTTAACCATGTATCTAGCATGCAACCTTATGATGTGTGGGTATGATCATAAATTAAAACTTTGCGGAAAAGTAAACTAATTTACTTTGTACCTCGTGTAACTCGAAGAAAGGGACGAGATCCAACCGTAGCGTCCCTTGGAAGCTCCGCCTCTATTCGCGTCCACGCCGAGTTCTCTTCGGGATGACTTCGCAAAGTCATGAGTTTTGTGCCAACGAGAACTACTAGATTCTCTAAAGGCACAACTAGAAGATCAAGAGAGAAGAAAGGAAACTAACCACCAAGAAACGGAATCTAAATTCCGGAAAGGAAGGAGTTGCGATCCGCTTCTTCTTCTTCTTGGTTGGCTTCTCCTTGGTGATGATGACCCACGACAACCTCAAGGGAGGGTGGTGCGCCGGCCCTAGGGTGGATGTGCGCCGGCCCTAGCAAGTAGAGGAGGGCGCCGGCCCTAGGAGGAAAGGAGAAGGAGAGAATAAGAGAGAGAGGGAGAGAACTACTAGATCACTTGATTACTCAATTTTGAAATTCAAGGCTTGCCTTTGGTTCCTTTATATAGTAGCCTCTCCCTTGCCAAGTCTCCTTCTTAACGGAATTTTCATAAGAAATTTATCCTATAAATTTTCTTATGAATTATTCCGTTTAAGCCAAGTTTTATTATAACTAACTTTATAATAAAACAAATACATCTCTCCTTTTATTATGGAATAAATTTTTACAAGAAATTTATAAATTTTCTTATTATGGAAAAATCAATTCATAATTGATTAAAATAAACTATTCCATGGATCATTTTAATTTCCATAAAAAGAATAAATTTCTATAAATTTCTTTATATAAATTTCTTTATACAAATTTATTTATCCATAATTTATAAAACAAATCGCGCTAGATTTATTTTATTAATTAAACCAAATAAATTGGTTTTCTCCCCAAGTGGTGGCCGGCCAAACCAAAGAGGGTTGGCACCCTCTTTGGCCGGCCAAACCGAGTCGAACCCATCGCGAATTAAACTCATTTAATTCGCCCAATAAGCTTTCAAAAGACTTAGCCATTTTTAGCTTCCGTTGCGCCTCTGATTAACTCAGATTCGACTTATTTCTCTTGATCGGAAAATCTAATTTTCAACTCATTTTAAATCCCTCGGATTACTCGTAGTGCGTGTAACTAAATAGGCTTTCGATTTATGTTGGCCATCTATAATCAACTAATTATACAACGATCATGAGTGGCACCTAGTAGTACATCATGACCCCCAATTAATCGAAAGATCAACGGTTGACCTCAGAAGTAATTCTGAAACCCTTCAGCAGCTCTAATAAATCGTGCCTCATTCCCTTCGTCATCTTATACCCACTTGGTTCAGGACATGGTCTGTGTGTGTCAGTCCCCACTAGGCTGACTACGTCACACCTAGCCCAAGTAGTGTCTTTCTCGTCCTTTGGATTTCTAATTACTCTCATGTATTTATGAGACTCATACTCTAAACATGATATGCTCTGGCCAGAGGCTTTGAGTAACAATCCGACGATAGGCCTGGGTATACATCTCCTCGCAAGGAGTGGTGAATCCTTTGTAGGCTGTTCAAACATCTTCGGGCACTTCGGCTTATACCCAATTATCCTGGGTCCACACCTTCTTGGAGATGCTTGCTTAAGATGTTAAAGTATAAGTCTCCATGACCAAGATGACTTGAACACCGCAAGTCAAAGGAACATCGCACTTAAGCTGCAGTAAGAACTTCACTGACATATCTATATAGATTACCATATGAAGTTTTACAGCTAGTCACTCCAATGAACTAGTTCCCTTAACTAGCATCCATGTTTATCTCCGGACATCCCAATGTCACCAGCCAGTGAGAATCAGCTGATTAGAGAATAACCCATGCTAGTCTCAACAGAATTGATAGTGTCCGTTTTTATCAATTCATCGACTAGGGATATTTTCAATACTTCACAATTGCACATGTAGAGATAATCACTAGTTGTGATCTCATCACAAATTCTCTTATGCTGTGAATTGTATTGCGGACATTCAGTAGATGAGTTTAAGATCCCAATCAAATACACAAACATGTATACTCAAATAGTGAATTTTCATTTATTAAAATAAATGTTTACAACCATAAGGCGATTACCTTAGGACACTTCTCTCATATCACTAACAAACTCCCACTTGACCTAATGTCAATCGCTACAGTATCCAATACCACAGGCTCTAACATGACCCTCAAACTTGCTCTGAGGCAAGGCCTTAGTTAAAGGATCCGCTAAATTCCTTTCAGTGGGAATTTTCTCAATTTGTATATCATTCCTACTTATAATCTCTCTGATCAGATGATAGCGGCGAAGCACGTGTTTGGATCGCTGATGAGACCTTGGTTCCTTTGCTTGTGCAATAGCTCCATTGTTGTCGCAATAAACCGGTATTGCTTCATCAATAGTTGGAACCTCACCAAGTTTTGAGACAAACTTCTTGATCCAGACTGCTTCCGTGGTAGAATCCGCTACGGTGTCTTATTTGGAACTCTTCCAACTTAATGCGCCTCCATTCAAAGTAAATACGTATCAAGACTGAGATTTGGAGTCATCCTTATCTGTCTGGAAACTGGCATCTGTATACCCACGTATTACCATATCTCCTTCTCCATATGTTAGGAACACATCCTTAGTTCTTCTTAAGTACTTAAGGATTGTCTTGACAGCCGCCCAGTGATCCATACCTGGATCAGACTGGTATCTGCTCGTGACGCTCAGAGCATATGATACATCGGGCCTAGTACATAACATAGCATACATGATAGATCCTATCGCGGATGCATAAGGAATCTTATTCATGCAAATCCTCTCGTCTTCTGTGCGCAGACACATAGACTTTGAAAGGTTGATCCCATGCCTGATGGGAAGGTAACCTTTCTTGGATTCCGACATGCTAAACCTTTTTAGCACTTGGTCTATATATGTAGACTGCGAAAGATCAAGCAACCATTTTGATCTATCTCTATAGATTCTAATCCCAAGGATATATGTTGCTTCTCCCAGGTCTTTCATGGAGAAAGTTTTGGACAACCAAATTTTAACTGTCTGTAAAACTGATATATCGTTTCCTATAAGTAATATGTCATCGACATATAATACTAGGAATATGACTGCACTCCCACTAACCTTCTTGTACACATAAGGTTCGTCAGGATTTTGTGAGAAATCAAACTCTTTGATTGTCTCATCAAAACGGATGTTCCAGCTCCTAGATGCTTGCTTCAGTCCATATATGGATCATCGAAACTTGCATACTTTGGTTTTATCAACCGATGTGAAACCTTCAGGTTGTATCATGTATACATCCTCAAGCAAGTTTCCATTAAGGAAAGCTGTTTTCACATCCATTTGTCATATCTCATAATCATAATGAGCTGCTATAGCTAGGAGCATCCGAATGGATTTAAGCATAGCTACTGGCGAATAGGTTTCATCATAATCAATTCCTTGTTTCTGACGATATCCTTTTGCCACTAATCTAGCCTTAAAGGTAACAACAGTACCTTCCATGTCGGTTTTCTTCTTGAAAACCCACTTGCACCCTATGGGTTTAATCCCTTCAGGTGGGTTAACCAAGTCCCATACTTGATTTTCGTACATGTAATCCATTTCCGACTTCATGGCTTCAAGCCATTTGTCCCTTTCTGAACATTTCAGAACATCTTCATAACTGATAGGTTTGTCATCGCTTATGAGTAACACGTCATTCGATTCGCTTATGAGAAATCCGTATCTCTTTGGAATATTGCGTGTCCTATCAGATCTACGAAGAGGTGGTGTTGTTTTAGGTTCAACTGATAGCTCATCATTATGAGTTATTGGTTGTGGGTCTAGACTAGGTGTCTCTGTAATGTCTATTGGAGTTTCTTGAACTTCATCAAGTTCAATGCCACTCCCACTATTTTCTTGTAAAAGAAATTCTTTTTCTAGAAATACAGCATGCCTTGAAACAAACACCTTTTGTTCCAAGGGATGATAGAATTGGTAACCCTTCGTTTCCTTAGGGTATCCAATAAATAGACATTTATCAACTTAGCATCCAATTTGTCTGATACAGTCCGCTTCACATAAGCAGGACAACCCCATATCTTAAGGTGAGTTAAGTGAGGTTTCTTACTATTCCATGTCTCATATGGAGTAGTAGAGACTACCTTGGTCGGGACTCTGTTTAGCAAGTAAACAGCTGTCTTAAGTGCATAGCCCCAAAAGGATTTTGGAAGAGTTGCATGATTCATCATCGACCTAACCATGTCCATTAAGGTTCGGTTGCGCCTCTCAGATACACCATTATGTTGTAGTGTATATGGCGGAGTCTATTGGGACAATATCCCATTGTCCCTAAGATAATCTTGAAACTCTTGACTTAAGTATTCACCACCTCGATCGGATCGAAGTATCTTAATACTTTAGCTAAGCTGTTTCTCTACTTCATTTCTGAACTCTTTAAATTTCTCAAAAGCTTCAGATTTGTGTTTCATCAAGAACACATACCCGAATCGTGAGTGATCATCGTTAAAGGTGATGAAGTAGCTATAGCCTCCTTGTGCAAGAGTTGACATTGGTCCACATACATCAGTATGTATTAGACCAAGCAATTCTCCCACTGGATTACCTTTTCCAGAAAAGGGTAATTTGGTCATCTTGCCTTTTAAGCATGATTCGCATGTATCAAATGAACCGGGTTCAAATGATTCCAGAATTCCATATCGGTGTAATTCGGTCATGTGTTTCTTACTTACATGGCCAAGACGGCAATGCCAAGTGTAGGAGTCTATTCGATTATCTATTCAAGCACGTTTGTTGCTAACTTCGATATTGAAAACGTCATTGGATAAATCTAACATGTAGATACCATTGCACAAAGTTCCATTCCCATAAAGAACGCCATTTAAAGTTATGTAACAACAATTGTTACTAAAAGTTAAATGATAACCCTTTTCATTCAAACATGAAATAGATACAATGTTCTTTATTAACGAAGGAACAAAATAACAATTATCCAATTCTAAGACACGTCCAGTGGGGAGCTTTAGCAAATATGTTCCGATGGCAACAGCAGCAATCTTTGCTCCATTTCCAACTCATAAATTCACTTCTCCTTTGACGAGTCTTCTTCTAT
>JAGFNQ010008304.1:0-21465 GCA_024364735.1 Boesenbergia rotunda | reverse complement strand
GTAAATTAGTTTACGTTTCTGTAAAAAATTTCAAATATATGATCATGTCAACACAAGATAAAATTGCATACTTAGATGTGTGGTTAAATCATTTAGAGAAATTATTTATGCTAAACCTTCCGCTGCACGTAATTAATTTTGAAATTACAAACCCGCATCCATTTCAACATGCACCCGGTCCCAACAAGAGTAACAGAAGAGATCAGAGTGATTCAGAGTGATATGACAACGTTTTTAAATTAAAGTTCAGACACTGATCGGTCACTCGGACCGACCAGTGAAGATCCTGATCGATCAGGTCAGCTCCTGATTGATCCAGTGACTCTGTGATCGATCACACTGACCAATCAGGGATTGTGGATCGGTCACCAGACCGATCCACCACTTTCTGGGATTCCAGGCACAAACCTGCAGGTTCCTTGACCTGATCGGTCACTTGACCGATCAAGTTGTGCCCTGATCGATCATGGTGACCGATCAGGTCACCTCTGTACCGATCAGGACCCGACTTCACTCACCAGGATTTCATTCACCTAGCTTCACTCGCTAGGACCCGACTTCACTCGCCGAGGTTTCCAGTCACCTGGCTTCACTCACCAGGACCCGAATTCACTCACCGGGATTTCCAGTTACCTGGCTTCACTCACCAGGACCCAGCTTCACTCACCAGGACCCAGCTCCACTCACCAGGACCCTACTTCACTCACCAGGATTTCATGTCCAGTCCCTGACCAGGACTTAAGACGAATTTACTCACTCACCTAAACTTAAATCGGTGTCAACACCAAAACAACAATCGGATCAGACTGTATCAACAATCTCTCCCTTTTTATTGTTAGACAACCCGATTCTAAGTTTAGGTATTAGCAATCAATTGATGTCAAATTTCCATTATCGCAAGGGGATCAACGTCCTCCCCCTACAATAATTAAATTTGTAACAAACCTAAACATAATCAATCATTCTCTCCTCTTTTGTCAAACACCGAAAAGGGTATGGTTATTAAGTTTAAACATACCTCCCCCTTAAACAAGGGTCTCTCCCTAAACCCAAAATAAAACGAAGGATAATTTTTGAATTGCATATGAGAGACATATACCATAAATGTATCATGGCAACAATGTATATGCTTCATATGGCAATAATTAATGCACCTGCATTAGACGCATAATTCGGATTGGTCTTCTTGACTGATCAGATTCATTGATGATTCGATACAGAAATATTTCTGATTAGTCTGTGGACCTATCAGATTTCAGAAAAATTTTCTGAAACTCTGATACGTTCCTGATCAGACTGCATTTACAATTTATATTTCCAAGAACAGGTTTGTTTAACCAAAACTCATCCGACCACACGGGTGTAGACTACATTAACACTCGATATTTCAGAAAAATTTCTGAGAATCAAGTCCTTAAAAGTTACAAAATAGATTTGTATCTACTTAGTATCAGATTTGTACCAAAACCAATGGATGATCAAGTATGTTCCATGTATGTTCTTGGAATGATCAATATGTTCTGTTCTTGGAATGATCAGGTTTGTATCAGTATGTTCCAGGTATGTTATGTTCCCAGTATGTTCTTTGATCAGGAGTACCCGGATAATAAGTCTGATCGATCACTGTGACCGATCAGAAGTCTTACTGATCAAAAGGATCCCTGATCAGTCTGCTTGACCAATCAGAGAAATGCCTGATCGGCATGATCGATCTGTGGACCGATCAGGCACTTATTTCAAGAAAGTCTAGACAAATTATGGGAACATTAATTAGCATTTAAATTTATAATTGCAAATTAAATTATTTACAAAATTCTTTATTTTGGATTGAGCCTCGGGGAGCCGTCCAATTTTTTTGAGGTGATTCTCAAATGATAATTTCCTTATTTGATTCATGAGCTGATGCTCTTACATATTATTGTCTCGAAAATTAATTAGGAAAATTATTTCCTATAGAGTATATTTCCTTAAATAAGATTTTCATGAAAATAATATGTGGTTGAATTAAGGGAATCTGTCTATTAATTTAATAAGATTTGATTTAGAGAAATCAAAGTCTTAAATATATTATTTCCGAAATTGATTATGATAATTCAGGAAATTGTTTTCCAAAACAATTCCTTGAATAAAGTATGAAATTAGAATTAGGAAATCTGATTCCTAATTCAATTAATGAGACTTGATAAATTAAGTCACATACATACTTTATTAAGGAAATCGTTAGAACATGGCATAATTATATGTCATGAATGTGCATAAAAGAAAAAGATGAGACCCAAAACCCCTTACAAAATATTAAGACCAACACCTTCCATTAATATGGTTAGAACCAGAGTTTTGTTTCTCGTTTGGGTTAATGGACACATCCATGCCCGGCTTAAACCTCAACATGTTCAAATCATGGAATTAGTTTATGATTAATATAGTTGGAGTCAGAGGTCAATCCTTAGTTTTGGTTGTTGGACACATCCAAGCCTGACTAAACAGTTGAATGAGCTCCAACCATATTCAAACTATTTCTTGAATAATGGGTCAGCCTTAAGCTTGGAGCATCGATTTATTGTGCCACAGCCAAGGTCGATGTAAAGAGAGGAGCAGTTGGGTGCTATGTATATTGTTGCATACTTGTTAATGAGTTAACAACCCAATGATTTATGCAAATATTCAATTAGTTGATAGCATAATGTGATAGTTACATATGTATAATATGTAATCGGTATAATTACCTACCTTCATAGCTAAGAATAACTTGATGGACTCTAGCTATGGTTGTTCTTATCTATGGTTGGATATCAACCTATTTGGAGATGTTCCTATGATCTCCCGAATTGATAAAAAGGGTTATTCAATTCAAAAAATAAATAGGATTTAATTAATGTATATTGATGCATTCTTTATCATTCTTATCACATAACCTCAATTTGTATTTCTAGGATAATCACCTGATCATGTATTCTCTGAATTTGCGTTCCATTTTGGACACCAATAAGCTGACTGGGCCAAACTTCATGGGCTGGCTTCGAAACCTAAGGATAGTCCTCAAGGCAGAAAAGCTTGCTTATGTCCTTGAAGAACAACTTCCCAACCATCCTCCTGAAGATGCAACTCCAGACAAGTTAGTGGCCTATCAGAAACATGTGGCCAATTCTGAACTTGCGAGTTGCATCATACTGGCCGCTATGGTACCTGAGCTACAAAAGCAGCATGAGCATATGGATGCTCATACCATCGTCTTCCATCTTCATGAGCTGTTTGATGAGCAGGCGAGATCCGAACGGTTTGAGGTCTCCAGACTCCTCTTCACCTCTAAGATGCAGGAAGGCACTTCTGTTTCACAATTTGTGTTAAAGATGTTGGGGTACATTGAGAGACTAGGCACACTCAGATTTGCAATGGATCACGAACTAAGTATTGACTTAATTCTGCATTGTTTTCCCAAGAGTTACTCATAGTTTGTGATGAACTATCGGATGAACAAACTGGAGACTACCATTCCTGAGTTGCTTAACCTGCTGAAGACTATAGAGCCTTCTGTAAAGCAGGATCAGAACGATACTGTTAGTTGGTTCCTCAAAGAAAGGCTCTAAGAGGAAGCCCAAAGAACAAAATAAGGGAAGGAAGAAAAAGGAAAAAAAGATTGAAAAGGCACCAAAAGTCACTTGCCATCACTGCGGCAAGGAGGGCCACTGGCGAAGAAACTACAAAGATTATCTTGAGTCCTTGAAGAAGAAGGCATCCGATGCCCCATCCTCTTCAGGTATCTTTATTATTGAATGTCACTCTATTTCCTCGGACACCTGGGTACTTGATACTGGGTGTAGCTCACATATATGTAATGACATACAGGGGCTAAGGAATAGAAGAAGACTCGTCAAGGGAGAAGCGAATTTGTGAGTTGGAAATGGAGCAAAGATTGCTACTGTTGCCATCAGAACATATTTGCTAAAGCTCCCTACTGGACTTGTCTTAGAATTGGATAATTGTTATTTTGTTTCTTTGTTAATAAAGAACATTGTATTTATTTCATGCTTGAATGAAAAGGGTTATCATTTAACTTTTAGTAACAATTGTTGTTACATAACTTTAAATGGTGTTCTTTATGGGACCGAAACTTTATGCAATGGTATCTACATGTTAGATTTATCCGGTGACGTTTTCAATATCGAAGTTAGCAACAAACGTGCTCAGATAGATAATTAAATAGACTCATGTATGTGGACCAATGTCAATCGTTGCACAAGGAGGCTATAGCTAATTCGTTACCTTTATCGATGATCACTCACGATTCGGGTATGTGTTCTTAATGAAACACAAATCTGAAGCTTTTGACAAATTCAAAGAGTTCAGAAGTGAAGTTGAGAAATAGCTTGGCAAAAGTATTAAGATACTTCGATCCGATTGGGGTGGTGAATACTTAAGTCAAGAGTTTTAAGATTATCTTAGGGACAATGGGATATTGTCTCAATGGACTCCGCCATATACACCACAGCATAATGGTGTATCTGAGAGGCGTAACCGAACCTTGATGGACATGGTTAGATCTATGATGAATCATGCAACTCTTCCAAAATCCTTTTGGGGCTATGCGCTTAAGATAGCTGTTTACTTACTAAACAGAGTCCCGACCAAGGTAATCTCTACTACTCCATATGAGACGTGGAATAGTAAGAAACCTCATTTATCTCACCTAAAGATATGGGGTTGTCCTGCTTATGTAAAGTGGACTATATCAGACAAATTGGATGCTAAGTCTGATAAATGTCTATTTATTGGATACCCTAAGGAAACGAAGGGTTACCAATTCTATCATCTCTTGGAACAAAAGGTGTTTGTTTCAAGGCATGCTGTATTTCTAAAAAAAGAATTTCTTTTACAAGAAAACAGTGGGAGTAGCATTGAACTTGAAGAAGTTCAAGAAACTCCAATAGACATTACAGAGACACCTAGTCTAGACCCACAACCAATAACTCATAATGATGAGCTATCAATTGAACCTAAAACAACACCACTTCTTCGTAGGTCTGATAGGACACGCAATATTCCAGAGAGATACGGATTTCTCATAAGTAAATCGAACGACGTGTTACTCATTAATGATGACGAACCTATCAGTTATGAAGATGTTCTGAAAAATTCAGAAAGGGATAAATGGCTTGAAGCCATGAAGTCGGAAATGGATTCCATGTATAAAAATCAAGTATGGGACTTGGATAACCCACCTGAAGGGATTAAGCCCATAAGGTGCAAGTGAGTTTTCAAGAAGAAAACCGACATGGAAGGTAATGTGGCTACCTTTAAGTCTAGATTAGTGGCAAAAGGATATCGTCAGAAACAAGGAATTGATTATGACGAAACCTATTCGCTAGTAGCTGTGCTTAAATCCATTCAGATGCTCCTGGCCATAGCAGCTCATTATGATTATGAGATATGGCAAATGGATGTGAAAACAACTTTCCTTAATGGAAACCTGCTTGAGGATGTATACATGATACAACCTGATGGTTTCACATCGGTTAATAAAACCAAAGTATGCAAGCTTCGACGATCCATATATGGACTAAAGCAAGCATCCAGGAGCTGGAACACCCGTTTTGATGAGACGATCAAAGAGTTTTATTTCTCACAAAATCCTGACGAACCTTGTGTGTACAAGAAGGTTAGTGGGAGTGCAGTCGTATTCCTAGTGTTATATGTCGATGACATATTACTTATAGGAAATGATATATCAATCTTACAATCATTTAAAATTTAGTTGTCCAAAACTTTCTCCATGAAAGACCTGGGAGAAGCAACCTATATCCTAGGGATTAGAATCTATAGAGATAGATCAAAATAGTTGCTTGGTCTTTCACAGTCTACATATATAGACCGAGTGCTAGAAAGGTTTAGCATGTCCGAATCCAAGAAAGGTTACCTTCCCATCAGGCATGGGATCAACCTTTCGAAGTCTATGTGTCCGCGCACAGAAGACGAGAGGATTTGCATGAATAAGATTCCTTATGCCTCCGCGATAGGATTTATCATGTATGCTATGTTATATACTAGGCCCGATGTATCGTATGCTCTGAGCGTCACAAGAAGATACCAGTCTGAACCAGGAATGGATCATTGGGCGGCTGTCAAGACAATCCTCAAGTACTTAAGAAACACTAAGGATGTGTTCCTAATATATGGAGAAGGTGATATGGTAATACGTGCGTATACAGATGCCAGTTTCCAGACAGATAAGGATGACTCCAAATCTCAGTCCGGATACGTATTTATTTTGAATGGAGGCACAATAAGTTGAAGAGTTCCAAGCAAGACACCGTAGCGGATTCTACCACCGAAGCAGAATATATTGCAGCTTTTGAAGCATCAAAGGAAGTAGTCTGGATCAAGAAGTTTGTCTCAGAACTTGGTGTGGTTCCAACCATTGATGAAGCAATACCGGTTTACTGCGAAAATAATGGAGCAATTGCACAAGCGAAGGAACCAAGGTCTCATTAGCGATCCAAACATGTGCTTCGCCGCTATCATCTGATCATAGAGATTATAAGTAGGAATGATATACAAATTGAGAAAATTCCCACTAAAAGGAATTTAGCGGATCCTTTAACTAAGGCCTTGCCTCAAAGTAAGTTTGAGGGTAATGTTAGAGCCTGTGGTATTGGGTACCGTAGCGGTTGGTATTAGGCCAATTGGGAGTTTGTTAGTGATATGAGAGAAGTGTCTTAAGGCAATCGCCTTATGATTGTAATCATTTATTCTAATAAATGATTATTCACTATTTGAGTATACATGTTTGTGTATTTGATTGAG
This sequence comes from Boesenbergia rotunda, assembly GCA_024364735.1. NCBI lineage: Eukaryota > Viridiplantae > Streptophyta > Magnoliopsida > Zingiberales > Zingiberaceae > Boesenbergia > Boesenbergia rotunda. Next base: position 14,664 of record JAGFNQ010008304.1, on the reverse strand, counting down.
ATCTTAAACTCATTTACTGAATGTCCGCAATACAATTCACAGCATGAGAGTATTTGTGATGAATTTACAACTAGTGATTATCTCTACATGTGCAATTGTGAAGTATTGAAATTGTCCCTAGTCGATGAATTGATAAATACGGACATTATCAATTCTGTTGAGACTAGCATGGGTTATTCTCTAATCATTTGATTCACACTGGCTGGTGACATTGAGATGTCCGGAGATAAACATGAATGCTAGTTAAGAGAACTAGTTCATTGGAGTGACTGACTGTAAAACTTCATATGGTAGTCTACATATAGATATGTTAGTGAAGTTCTTACAGCAGCTTAAGTGCGATCTTCCTTTGACTTGCGGTGTTCAAGTCATCTTGGTCAGGGAGACTTATACTTTGACATCTTAAGCAAGCATCTCCAAGGAGGTGTGGACCCAGGATGATTCGGTATAAGCCGAAGTGCCTGAAGATGTTTGAACAGCCTACAAATGATTCACCACTCCTTGCGAGGAGATGTATACCCGAGGCCTATCGTCGGATTGTTACTCAATGACTCTGGCCAGAGCATGACATGTTCAGAGTATGAATCTCTTAAATACATGAGAGTAATTAGAATCCGTAGGACGAGAAAACGTTACATGGGCTAGGTGTGACGTAGTCATCCTAGTGGGGACTGACACACATAGACCATGTCCTGAACCAAGTGGGTATAAGATGGTGAAGGGAATGGGGCATGATTCATTATAGCTGCTGAAGGGTTTCAGAATTGTTTCTGAGGTCAACCGTTGATCTTTCGATTAATTGGGGATCATGATGTACTACTAGGTGCCACTCATGATCGTTCTATAATTAATTGATTAATTATAGACGCCCAACATAAATCGAAAGCCTATTTAGTCACACGCACTATGAGTAATTTGAGGCATTTAAAATGAGTAGAAAATTAGATTTTCCAATCAAGAGAGATTATGTTTGGTTGAGCCAAAGGATAAGTCGAATCTGAATTTTTCAGAGACGCATCGGAAGCGTAAAATGACTAAGTATTTTGAAGAATTAATAGATGAATTAAATAAGTTTAATTCATTGGGGCTTGGCTTGGATGGGCCGGCCAAAGAGGGCCTCCATCCTCTTTTCTTGGCCGACCACAACAAAGGGAGAGAACCAAATTTTTGCTTCAATTTATAAAATAAACCAAGTGTGGTTTGTTTTATAAAATTATGGATGATATAAATTTTTATATATAATAAACCAAGGTTTGGTTTATTTTTCATGGAAATCCAAATGAACCATGGATTGACTTATTTTATAAAATCAATCATGGATTGATTTACCATAATAAGGAAATTTATTCCATAAGAGAAAAGAGACTTGATTGATTTTTATCATGAAATAAAATATGATTATAACCATGATATAAAATCAAACTTGGCATGATGGAATAAGTTATTCCATATTTGAGAGGCTTGATGGTTGAGAGGCCACTATATAAAGGACCCAAGGCAAGGCTTGGGTGATGATCGAAGAGACGAAGGCATAGGCTCTCTCCCTCTCTTTCTCTCCTTCTCTTCTCCCCTTTTTGCCGTGCGCCAACCAACCCCAAGAAGGAGCACCAGCCGGCCATCCTTTTGTGGTTAGTCTTCCGACTTCTCTCTTGATTTTTTCTCGTCGCGTTCTCGGAGAATCTAGTAGTTCTTGAGAACACGAAACTCGTGGCTTTGCGAAGTCATGCCGAAGATACTCGGCGTGGACGCGAATAGAGGCGGAGCTTCCAAGGGACGCTTACGGTTGGATCTCGTCCCTTCCTTCGAGTTACGCGAGGTAATATGTAAATTAGTTTACGTTCCTGCAAAATTTCAAATATATGATCATGTCTACACAAGATAAAATTGCATGCTTAGATGTGTGGTTAAATGATTTAGAAAAATTATTTATGCTAAACCTTCCGCTGCACGTAATTAATTTTGAAATTACGAACTCGCATTCATGTCAACATGCACCCGGTCCCTACAAGAGTAACAGAAGAGATCAGAGTGATTGAGAGCGATATGACAACGTTTTTAAATTAAAGTTCAGACACTGATCGGTCACTCGGACCGACCAGTGAAGATCCTGATTGATCAGGTCACCTCCTTATCCATCCAGTGATTCTGTGATCGATCACACTGACCGATCAAGGATTGTGGATCGGTCACCAGACCGATCCACCAGCTTTCTGGGATTCCAGGCACAAACCCGCAGGTTCCTTTACCTGATCAGTCACCTGACCGATCAGGTGGTGCCCTGATCGGTCATGGTGACCGATCAGGTCACCTCTGGACCGATCAGGACCCGACTTCACTCACCGGGATTTCATTCACCTAGCTTCACTCGCTAGGACCCGGCTTCACTCGTCGGGGTTTCCAGTCACCTGGCTTCACTCACCAGGACCCGACTTCACTCACCGGGATTTCCAGTTAACTGGCTTCACTCACCATGACCCTGCTTCACTCACCAGGATTTCATGCCCAGTCCCCGACCAGGACTTAAGACGAATTTACTCACTCACCTAAACATAAATCGGTGTCAACACCAAAACAACAATCAGGTCAGACTACATCAACAATCTCCCCCTTTTTGTTGTTTGACAACCCGATTCTAAGTTTAGGTATTAACAATCAATTGAAGTCAAATTTCCATTATCGCAAGGGGATCAACGTCCTCCCCCTACAATAATTAAATTTGTAACAAACCTAAACTTAATCAATCATTCTCTCCCCCTTTGTCAAACACCGAAAAGGGTATGGTTATTAAGTTTAAACATTCCTCCCCCTTAAATAAGGGTCTCTCCCTAAACTCAAAATAAAATGAAGGATAATTTTTGAATTGCATATGAGAGGCATATACCATAAATGTATCATGGCAACAATGTATATGCTTCATATGGCATAATTCGGATTGGTCTCCTTGACCGATCAGATTCATTAATGATTTGATACGGAAATATTTCTGATTAGTCTGTGGACCGATCAGATTTCAGAAAAATTTCTGAATCTCTGATACGTTCCTGATCAGACTGCATTAACAATTTATATTTCCAGGAACAGGTTTGCTTAACCAAACCTCATCCGACCACACGGGTGTACACTACATTAACACTCGATATTTCAGAATAATTTCTGAGAATCAAGTCCTTAAAAGTTACAAAATAGATTTGTATCTACTTAGTATCAGATTTGTACCAAAACCAATGGATGATCAAGTATGTTCCAAGTATGTTCTTGGAATGATCAGTATGTTCTGTTCTTGGAATGATCAGGTTTGTATCAGTATGTTCTAGGTATGTTATGTTCCCAGTATGTTCTTTGATCAGGAGTACCCGGATAATAAGTCTGATCAATCACTGTGACCGATCAGAAGTCTTACTGATCGAAAGGATCCCTGATCGGTCTGCTTGACCAATCAGAGAAATGCCTGATCGGTCTGTGGACCGATCAGGTTAGATATAGAGAGTTTTTCTGAGAAGGAGGTGATTCCTGATAGGTATTAAATTTCAGATGAGATCAAATTTCATATCAGGGAGAGTTTCTAAAACGTTCCAGAAACTCTCGTGTCAAATACCCCTTTCAAACTCTAACTAATCTAATTTAATTACATTGATTCTAAAGGGATCCCTTAACCAAAATATATTCCTGTTTCCATACATATTTCAAAATCTTGATATAGGCAGTTAAAAAAATGATACAGGCAGTTAATCAAAATATATTCATGTATTTATTTAATTTAGAGAATTTTTGAAAATTTAAATTATAGATCACAAAAACATGATGTTGTCTAAATTCTCTAAATGAAGGCAATTCCAAAGAAAACCCTAACTTAGATCAAGTGTAGTGAATAACAATCCACTTGTTGGAGTGAATAACAATTTATCTTCAATCAAGTGTTTGGAGCACCCACCATCAACAACCCATGTTGATAGATGCTCCCCCTCAACTAATGCTTATACAATTCCAAATATAGATAATTTAAGTACCCACACCTTGGGCCCTACAGAACCTTCAATGAAAGATTTTGGCACCCATGCCTTGATCATTGTCTTTTGAACCCTAGGAACCTTAGATGATCTAACATGGGTTCTTGACATCAATGAAACAAAGGTTGGTTCTTTAGGTCGGTAACCTATATCGGCCTTGTTGTAAACCGCTCTTTTAGAGTTAAGGATCATATCTAAAGTTTTGGAGCTAGTTGAAAATCTCTCAAGAATATTCTTGAGGTTTTCAACTTCGCTCTTCAAGTCCTTATTTTCATCCTCAAGAATCTGATAGATCGTTTCTGGTACGTTAGAGGGGGTGAATAGCGTTTCATCGATTTTTTTTACCTACGTTGTTAGTTGCACAGCGGAAATACAAACAAAATAAAAACTAACAACAATAAACAAACACTAACAACCTGGTTTACTTGGTATCCACCCTAGACGGGCGACTAATCCAAGAATCCGTCGGTGGATCACTCCCCGGATAACCTCCGGTTAGTCCTCGTCGCTCCTTGTGGGTGGAGAAACCTCGCCACACCACCAAGCAAACCTCTGAGAACAAAGACTACTATCTTGCCTTTAACCAAGACAAGATTCGTCAAACCTTTCAGCCAAGACGATGTCCCCTTAAATAGAACTAAGTTTGAAACCCTCGCCACCAATCGACTGCCCATTTACCAGTCGACTGGTCTAGCCTTAATTGTTAGCCAACGGCTAGTTTTTGGGGTTACCAGTCGACTGCCAATTTACCAGTCGACTGGTCCAGGCCTGAAAGCATTTTGTGAGTTTTATCAGTCGACTGCCCTAATGGCAGTTGACTGCCCAACTCACACACCTAGGGTTTCCCTTCCCGAGTACACTTCTCTCAGCACTCGACCCTAGGACTTTCCCGAGTACAATCACACAGCACTCGTACCCTCACGACTAGACTGACTCCTCTTCCGCAGCCTCGACTGTTGCTTTCGCGCCCTCTTCATCTTCGGCTCCTGTCCCTCGAATGCACGCAAGCCTCCAGCTTACCTCCATGTCATCCTTCACGCATGCCTCAAAGTCCGCGCCCCTCAACCTATCGTCCCTACTGTCCAAGGTCCCTCGGGTGCACACAAGCCTCCAGCTTGTCTCCATGCCACCCTTCACCGTACCGAGGCCATCCAGCCAAGTCAATATGTGTAAACCTGTACAACCTGCACACTCAACGTACACATATAAGAACACAAGGGTAAACCTAACTTAAACTCTTTTCCCAAACATCAAAACACTTGGTCGCTCCGGACCACAGATTGCCTCAACAGAATCTTAACATGCAAGTCATCAATGTCATGATCCTTAGGTGATTTCAAATTTTCTACTTCTAATTTTAAAGATTTTACTTTTTCCTTAGACTTCTTTAACAAATCAGTTAAGCATGCAATGATCCTATAGCATTTATCTAACTCCGGAGAGATTACCTCTTCATCATCCGAAGATGATGAAGCCGCGGTTGAGAAGTCACTTGATTCGTCTTCACTCTCCTTGGTTGACTCTTCTAAGGCCATGAAGGCCACGTGGCAGTAGCTCTTCTCCTCCTTTTTGTTCTTCTTCTCCTTCTTCTTCTTTCTTCTGTCGCCTGCCACAAAAGCCACACCCTTCTCTTTTAGGCTTTGCTTAGCGATCTCGTGTAATTCCATTTCACAAAATAGATCTTCTAATTTAACAATAGAAAGATCCTTGGATACCTTGTAGGCATCCACCATGGATGACCACAAAGCATTCCTGGGAAAGGATTTTAGTACATATCTTACAAGGTCGTGATTCTCGACCTTCTCATTAATGGAATGTAACCCATTGAGAATCTCCTTGAATCTACCATGAAGTTCACTTACCGTTTCACTTTCCTTCATGGAGAGGTTTTGGAGTTGGTTGAGGAAAAGGTCCCACTTGGCTATTCTTGAATCTCTGGATCCTTCATGGAGTTCAATAAGTTTGTTTCAAAGATCCTTAGCACTGGTGAAGGGACCAACTTTGATAAGATGCTCCTCGGTCATCCCACACTGCAGGGTGACCACAGCTTTTGCATCAGCTTCCCCTTTTCTTATCTGCTCTGCCGACCACCTTGAGAACTCGAGCTCTTTTTCTTCATCATCCTTTGGAGGGGAGAAACCTTCTTTGACTGACAACCACATGATGATGTTGGTCTTCAAATAAAATTCCATCCGGGATGTCCAGTAAGGGAAATCAGTTCCATCCAAGAACAGGGGTCTGCTTGTGCTGAATCCTTCTCCTCCCAACGCCATCTTCTTGCTCTTCGGGTGTTAGTCCGTTTGAAAGAGCCCCGGGATCTGATACCACTTGTTGGAACTTGGATGGCTAGAGAGGGGGGGTGTGAATAGCCAGACACTAAAACTATTCGCTCTTTGAAATCATTCTTTCTGCACTTAGGGTTAGCATCGGAAACGAACAGCATAAAGAAAAACAGAGAACAAAAATACAAAACACAAACCATCGCTAACTCAAGGATGTACAAGGTTCGGAGATAACTTTCCCCTACTTCTTGGCGTGCCCGTGAGGTGGGCGATCCCTTGATCGTCGGCAGATCAAGCCCCGAAACTCAGGATATAAAAGCCTCCTTCTCGGTGGAGTAACCTCTCCATAATCGTCTCAAGATGATAACAATTAAGCACAGAGACACAAGAAGGAAACTCACAATGATGTAGCAAGAACACTCAAGGAAGAACACTACACAGAGAGCTCAAACAACCCAACAAAACCCTTCTATAGTTTTCTGTCTGTTTTCTCACTTTAGCTCCTCTGCTTCCCAGCTTCTTCTTAAGCGTCTGCTCACTCGGCGCGTCTGCAACCTCTGAACACAGCTCCGTCACCACTGACTCTACTAGGCTCAGCCCACTGAAACCTCTTCAGCTAAGCCTCAGGTCAGTCGCCTCAGTCGCCAGCTTCGCCAGACAGTTGCCAGCCCGCGCTAGAAGCTGTTGAAACCTGCGAAGGGAAAATGGACAAACCTGACGAAGAGAAAGTCTCCAGTTGACCCTCCTTCTTGGTATGAGTCATCCCTGTCTTACCTGCACACTTAGCAGAGCTTAGCACAACATATCAAAAGGAATCAGGAGGGTAACAGAAGAGATCAGAGTGATTCAGAGCGATCTGACAACGTTTTCAAATTAAAGATCAGAGTCACTCGGATCGATCAGTGAAGATCCTAATCGATCCAGTGACTCTGTGATCGATCACACTGACCGATCAGGGATCGTGGATCGGTCACCATACCGATCAGGGATCGTGGATCGGTCACCAGACCGATCCACCAGCTTTCTGGGATTCCAGGCACAAACCCGCAGGTTCCTTGACCTGATCGGTCACCTGACCGATCAGGTTGTGCCCTGATCGGTCATGGTGACCGATCAGGTCACCTCTGGACTGATCAGAACCCAACCTGATCGGTCCAGGGGGACCCTGATTGATCCATGTGACCGATCAGGGTTCTCTAGCCTCTTTCTGATCCCCTCTTCTGATCGTTCACCAGAACGATCAGAAACCACACAGAAACATTTTAATCTCTCTCTGATCGTTCACCAGAACGATCAGAAGCCAATCAGAAGCATTCTATTCTCTTACTGATCGTTCACCAGAATGATCAGACTCTCTGGATCGGTCACCAGACCGATCTGTTCACAAGGGAACTCGTGCCAACTCCTAATCGGACTCCAGACCGATCAAGCCACGACCAATTCAAACCTATGTCAAGAGAACAGACTCCCTATCCTTCTCTGACTCATGCTCAGTCCCCCGGACCAAGACTCCGTGCCCAGCTTCATTAACTGGGACTTCATTCAACCTAGCTTCACTCACTAGGACCTGGCTTCACTCACCAGGGTTTCGGTCACCTAGCTTCACTCGCTAGGACCCGGCTTCACTCACCGGGATTTCATTCACCTAGCTTCACTCGCTCGGACCCGACTTCACTCACCGGGGTTTCCATCACCTGGCATCACTCACCGGGGTTTCCGTCACCTAGCTTCACTCACTAGGACCCGGCTTCACTCACCGGGGTTTCGATCACCTAGCTTCACTCGCTAGGACTCGACTTCACTCATCGGGATTTCATTCACCTAGCTTCACTCGCTAGGACCCGGCTTCACTCACCCGGGTTTCCAGTCACCTGGCTTCACTCACCAGGACCCGGATTCACTCACCGGGATTTTCAGTTACCTAGCTTCACTCACCAGGACCCGACTTCACTAATCAGGATTTCATGCCTTCTCCCCGACCAAAACTTAAGCCGAATTTACTCACTCACCTAAACTTAAATCGGTGTCAACACCAAAATAACAATCGGGTCAGACTGCATCAACAGTGAAGATCATCAATTTTAAATAAGTTGATGTATAGTTCAACACACAAAATCATGTTAACTAGGTTAGTACAATATACAAGGTTTTAAAATTAATTATGTTTAAAATTTGAAATTAATTAAGTTTAAAATGATTTAAGTTAAATTAATTAAGTTTTAAAAAAATTAAGTTAAAATTTGAAGCTAATTATGTTTAAAAATATTTAAGTTAAATTAATTAGGTTTTAAAAAGATTAAGTTAAATTTTAAAATTAATTAAGTTTTGAAAAGATCAAGTTAAAATTTAAAATTAATTAAGTTTTAAAAGGATTACGTTAATTATAGTTAAAAATTAAGTTAATTAAGGTTAAAAATTAAGTTTATTATAGACAAAAATTAAGTTAATTAATGTTAAATTATAAGAATTAATTAACATTACAATAATTAAGTACAGATTAATTTAGAGATTAATTAAAGATTAGTAAGGTTGGTTAGGTTGAATTGTATTAATTTAATTTGTATTCTAAGATTTGATTGATATATTCGAGTTAGTTTTAGGCTTAACAATCAATCAGTTATATGCATATTTTAAAAATTAGCTTCGAAGCCATGGCGAGGCATAATGGCCTTCTTGGGTATCGAAGCAACAACCACTTTCTAGACAAAGTATTTTTAAGAAATTATACATTTAACTTTCTTTTTGGGAAACCTTAATCTAACTAGTCTAAAATATGGGGTGGTAGCTTTGGCTACCTTCACTTAGTTGAGTAGACCAAATAGGACACATCGTACCCTACTTGACTTCCCAGACTAATGGCATCCCGCAAGTGCACAGGTGCGTCACCAAATAGTATAAAAAAATTATCGAATCCACAGGGACTGAGGTTGGTAGGCACTACAGAGTTAGCAAGAGTGAGCCAGCTAGACCAGCTGGGAGTGTTTTGCAATCACACAAAAATAAGCACTGGAGAAAGAGAGTAGAGAGTGAGAAGAGGAAGTCTCAGCTCGGAAAAAGGGAAGACTATGTGAGGGGAATGTCCTAGGATTTATGTTTCCTTATGATGGTCTTTGACGTTTTATGAGTTGCTAATGCCTTGGTCTCTATGATTTAGCATCACAGGTAGCCTAACTAGGTTATTGGTGTGGCTCGTGAATTCCGCACAAGAGTACCTCTCCTATTGGTTATCCGATGTCATTATATAGAATAGGTAACTTAGAATATCCGGTTAAAGGATTTCCCCTATCACAAGGGCTCTTCGATCATATGATTCTAAATTACGTAAATAATCTCCTAGAAAGGGATTAGAAAAGACCCATTGAGTATGGATTAGGTTTATCCTTACATGGAAGCAGTCTGCAAGTTAAGGGAGTGCTCAAGATTGTCCGGTTAAAGGATTTCCCTTGTTAGGTAGGGATCTCCGGGCATACAACATTGAGCATCTCCCTATGATAGAGATTGATTCACATAATCCATTCAATCAAACATAATAATCATGCATACACTTAGTAGAAATAAACATAAAACATTCATTGATGTATTTAATCAAACACATACTTTGCCAAAACACGTCATCAATCCAAGAGCATCAAACAATCCATAGAGTTTACATCAAAGGCACATCACATATACTCCCTAATCCCTAGAACATAAGAAATCTGTTGGTGCAGACAGCACCCAAGTCGAACCTTGGTTTTGATAATGGCAAAGGGTTCAAAAGTTAAGATGTTATTTTTATCTAACATGTTACTTGAGTGTGCAGATTGAAGTCCTAGCGAAGGACTGCTAGGCACCTAGCGAAGGACTGCTAGGCATCGAAACCCTAAGACCTGACGAAGGGCTGTTGGGCACCTAGCGAAGGGCTGCTAGGAGTCTAAGACCTAGCGAAGGACTGCTTGGTATCGAAGACCTGGCGAAGGATTGCTAGGCACCAGGCGAAGGACTGCATGGTACCGAAGACCTGGCGAAGGACTGCTAGGCACCTGGCGAAGGACTGCCGGGCAAAAGTCCAACCAGAGGAGCTGGTTGGCAATAGGTAAATTCACCTGAGAGGAGTAGGTGAGGACGCGTTCCCCGTCGAGGGAACAGTAGGCGTCGGTTCGACCTAGGGTTCCATTCTGGAGACCCAAAGTCAGAACCAAGACAGCTACGGCTGTAAAATTCACTAACATTCTTGCTTTGTTTTGTTTGGTACTAACCCTGGATGCAAGACCGAAGGAATGAGTTTCTGCAGCTCAGAACGCCCTAAAGGAGAGGGGCAACAGCTGGGTTGGGCGCCTAGGAGGTCCCGGGCGCCCAAGGTTAAAGCCAAACATGAGTTGAGCAAGAAAACGCTTCGGAAGCTCACTGGGCTAGGCGCCCCCGTGGTCCTGGATGCCCCGGATGCCTCGGGTGCCCTGGGTCCAAGCCAACGAAGCAATTGGATTGAAGTTAGCCGAGAAGCCAGCAAGACCAAGTCATGCAGGGCGCCCTCTGTGTCCCGGGCGCCCCCGTCAAACCTCGAGCCCGATCCTAGAGGGATAAGGGCTGACCGAGTTCCAGATGAAGGTTTGCGGATCGAGAGACACGTGGAGGCGCACCCAGCGTCCCGGGCACCCCCAGGTGCATTATAAAAGGGGCTCGACCCCCACGGCTTCTGAACAACACTTTTCCAATGCCTCAACACTCTTCGCTCATGCGCTCTGCTCTGGAAACATCTGATCTCGAGGTTCTAGCGCCGACGAGGACCCTACGCACCGAAGAATGATCTACACTGGGCGTCGGTAATGAAGAATTAGATTTTTGTTTTTACTACAATACTACTGTACAATATTCTGTAAAACATTGCGCATTATATAATTGCCCGCAGTAAACGGTCAAGGACCATGGGCCTTGGTGTAGGAGCCAACCGCGACTCCAAACCAAGTAAAAAACTTTGTGTTCGCGTTTGTTATTTTAATTTCTATTGTGCATTCTCTATCTTATAATCTGAAACAGTTTTACGATATTCACCCCCCCCCTCAATCGTATTCTCTCGATTCAACAAATGGTATCAGAGCGGGGAAGCTCAAATTTGGTGCAACCACCAATTTGAGAGTTTTTCGAATTTTACAAAATAATTTTTTTTCAAATTTTTATTGTTAATCGAGGTTGGTGCAACACCACTCGATAAAATTGTTTTATCTTCTTCCCGCACTGCTAATCCAAGACCAAGTCTTGGGACATTTTTTTTCTCTCGTTCTCTTTTCAGAAATAATTCCTAAATAGCTATGCAAGAAGGATTTAGTACAGCCAAACCACCACTTTTCAGTGGGGAGGATTTCTCCTACTGGAAAAGTCGAATGGAAGTCCACCTGAAAACTCAGGTGGACATGTGGAAAATAATCCAGTCTGGACTGGAAATTGCGAAGAATGCTGACGGAGTGCCATAATCCTACACCGAATGGGATACCATCCTAAAAATGAAAATTGAAGTCGATGCTAAAGCAACCCAAACAATCCAATGCGGCCTAACCATAGATGAGATGAACCGGGTGGGTGTTAGTGCAGAATGCACCCAAGTCAAACCTATGTTTTGATATTGGCAAAAGGGTTCAAAAGTTAAGGGTTAGTTGTTGTCTAACAAGCTTCTTGAGTGTACAGGAAAAGCCCTAGCGAAGGAAGGCTAGGCACTGGCGAAGGACTGCCAGAAGAAAAGACCTAGCGAAGGACTGCTAGGCTGGCGAAGGACTGCCAGAAGAAAAGACCTAGCGAAGGGCAGCTAGGCATCAACCGAAGGGCAGCTTGGTAACTCAAGACCTGGCGAAGGACTGCCGGGCAAAAGTCCAACTGGAGGATCCGGTTGGCACCAGGTAAACTCTCCCGAGAGGAGTAGGTGAGGACGCGTTCCCCTTGAGGGAACATTAGGCGTCGGTTCGACCTAGGGCCCCATTTTGGAGACCAAAGTCAGAACCAAGACAGCTAAGGCTGTATAAAATAATAATATTATTGTTATTTGGACTAACCCTGGATGCAGGATCGAAGGACTGAGTATCTGCAGCTCAGAGAGCCTCAAAGGAGTGAGGCAGAAGCTGACCAGGGCGCCCCGGACGACCAGGGCGCCCCCAAGGTCAACCCAAGTCTCTAACAACCTCGACGCGCTTCGACCCGCTTGTCGCGGGCGCCCCGCGTGTCTTGGGCGCCCCCACTGCCAGCTGCCGAAGCGCATCTCTGCGAAGCTGAGGAGATGAGGCCTTTTGACCAGTCAATGCGGGCGCCCCGAGTCCTCTGGGCGCCCCGGTCAAACCGGATCCCGAGGATAAGGGGATCAGACGGCGACCGAGCTACAGCCGGATCAGCTGCCACGTGTGTAACGACCCGAAAACTTCTCTTAATATTCTATGAAAATATGGAGCATGTTTAGATAATTTTTGAAGGATCTAGAAGTATTGATACAAACTTTGGCCTAGAAAATCCATATTTTCCCATTTAAATTGGGAAAAAGGGCACTAATGGGCCTTATATGGGCTTGCTAGTACCATAATTATCGGTGGATTTTAGGTGGAAATTAGTATAAAGATAAATAGGATTTAATTGGACATATTAGCATGATTATGGGTAAGTATTAGTTTAATTTTCTTATTTAATTTGAGGAATTAGGTACTAATGGGCCTTAAATGGGCTCCGAAAAATGGATATTAATTGGGTAAAATTCATATAAATATAAAAGAATTTTATTTAGGAATATTGGCAAAAATTATGGGTCATTTTTGGAGAATTTTCGAAATAAAAGGGGAATTTCGAAAATAAGAAAAAGGATTAAATAAAATAAAAATAAAGGTGCATGAGCCAAGGATTGAACCTTGGACCTCTTATACAACCAATGAATACTTTAACCAACTCACCTAGCAAGGAATTCTTGTGAGGAAAGGAAGTGAATGGTGGTTAAATGGTAGAGGAAGATGAAGGGCCATAGAAAACTCTTCATTCACCACCTTAATGGTTGATTAATAAGGGGGTTTGGGAGTTTCATTCTTCATGCCATCAAGTGCATTTGCTCCTCTCTTCCTTCTCTATTCATGCCGAGCACTCAAGGAGGACTTCTCCCTTGAGAAAACTTCACAAAAAGTCTCATCCTCCAAGATCTAAGGTCTTCTCAAGTTTCCAAGGGCTAGGTGTGGTCAAGTCTTCTTCCTTCATTCCATCCAAGGTCTAAAAATCAAGAAATCTAAGGTAAGACTCCCTCACCTGTGGTATAATAGTTACCAACGTTTTCCATGATTTTTGGCTGGATATATGGGTGAGTTTCGGATTTAATGGTGAAAGGAAACAAAATCCAGGTTTCTATGGTTCAAAGGTTTTGGCCAGCATGTTTTAAAGGTCCATAATTATGATAAAAATCATGATAATATTATTTGATGTTCCCTTATGATGTTTAGAAGTTAATTGAAATTTTTGGGGATTTTTGGCATGATATATGGGTTAGTTTCGGATTTAATGTTGAAGGGAAACAAAATCCAGGTTTCTATGGTTCAAAGGTTTCGGCCAGCATGTTTTAAAGGTCCATAATTATGCTAAAAATCATGATAATATTATTTGATGTTCCCTTATGATGTTTAGAAGTTAATTGAAATTTTTGGGGATTTTTGGCATGATATATGGGTTAGTTTCGGATTTAATGTTGAAGGGAAACAAAATCCAGGTTTCTATGGTTCAAAGGTTTCGGCCAGCATGTTTTAAAGGTCCATAATTATGCTAAAAATCATGATAATGTTATTTACTGTTTCCTTATGATGTTTAGAAGTTAATTGAAATTTTTGGGGATTTTTGGCATGATATATCGGTTAGTTTTGGATTTAATGTTGAAGGGAAACAAAATCCAGGTTTCTATGGTTCAAAGGTTTCGGCCAGCATGTTCTAGAGGTCCATAATTATGATAAAAATCATGATAATATTATTTTATGTTCCCTTATGATGTTTAGAAGTTAATTGAAATTTTTGGGGATTTTTGGCATGATATATGGGTTAGTTTCGGATTTAATGTTGAAGGGAAACAAAATCCAGGTTTCTATGGTTCAAAGGTTTCGGCCAGCATGTTTTAAAGGTCCATAATTATGCTAAAAATCATGATAATATGATTTGACGTTCCCTTATGATATTTAGAAGTAAATTGGAAATTTTTGGGGATTTTTGGCATGATATGGGTTAGTTTCGGATTTAATGTTGAAGGAAAACAAAATCAAGGTTTCTATGTTCAAAGGTTTCGGCCAGCATGTTTTAAAGGTCCTAATTATGTTAAAAATCATGATAATGATTATTTATGTTCCTTTATGATGTTTAGAAGTTAACTGTAATTTTTGGGAATTTTTAGAGTACCT
>JAGFNQ010008303.1:316062-378617 GCA_024364735.1 Boesenbergia rotunda | reverse complement strand
GCTTCTCCCACTGGTAGGCTAGGCTCTACCTCCTACCCTGTCTGAACTCCATAAAGTCCTCGAAGTGCTTGTTGGTAACCTTCATGTGGAAGAATTCCTCATAGAACTCGTGCTCAAAATCTGCCCAGCTCATCTGGTTGACTATCTTCTTACTCTTGACTCCTCCCACCACATACGAGCATCTCCAGTTAGGCAGAAGGAGCACATTGACCTTCTCAACCTCTGGCCAGTCAAGAAGCTCCATCGTGCTCTCTAAAGTCTTGAACCAAGCCTGGGCATCCCAGGGCTCAGTCGTGCCTGAGAAGCTTTCAGGTTTCAGTCTCTGCCACTGGACGAGGTATGCTTCTGGTCTTCGGTTCACGGCAGGGGTCTCCTGTGGGACGGGTGGAACTTCAGCCACTACTGGAGTTTCCACTCCTACTGTGGGTGGTGTAGGGGGCACTGGGTGCTGATTCGCCATCAGTGTGGCGATGGTCTTCTGTTGTTCTGTAATCTGAGCTTGCATTTGAGCAATGACTGCCATCAGGTTTGGCTGTTCTGTGCCAGGCTCACTGTTATCTTGAACTGGAGTTCTGTTATTAGCATTAGGAGCTCGGCCTCTTCTTGCCATCTAATAATGCATAAGGGAACAAGAAATCACTATTACATCTCTAGATATAAACTTATCTTCTTACTTAAAAATCTGATATCCATTCTAGGGATTAAATATGATTCCATGATACTAAGGGATTAAACATGCTTCCTTGTTCTATGCACATGTGAGTAGTACTTAAGCATTTCTCTGTACTGCAATTAAGTAAAGGAGCAATAGAAAAACTGAAACTTAAAGCTTTCTTACTTGAAGACGGCAAGGTTGATGCTGATGTGTGTGTGATGCTGGAGAATGGGACCTGCTCTGATACCAACTGTAGCGACCCGCCTTCTCTTTACCTTAGACGGATCGTTACTTATCTCTACTTCTTGACTTCTATACATGACTAAAGAAAATTGCGGAAATCTTTTTTTTTTTTTTTAAACTTTAAAATTCATCTAACAATTATGTTCTAATTTAAGCAATCATGTATAATAATACCATGTCATACTCTCTTCTCAATCCCATAGCCAATACCCATCGAAAACAACCTTACCCCTCTTAAACAGCCTGTATCAGTCGACTGATGACGTGGCAGTCGACTGATACGGCTGTAATCTATTTTACAGATTTCGGCCCTTGCTGTCCAAGGCCACCATTCCTTCAATTTCGAGCCATATCAAACTACGACATCATTTCTATACTCCATATCAGTTTCCTAAACGATTTAGCCATTCAAACGAATTCAAAAACTGGAATTTAGGACTTTTATGGAATAAAACAAACTACACAAGTTTATATAAACTTTAACAATAGAGTTTGTACCAATCTTGACTTCTAACCATTTAAACTCATCATACAAAGTTCTATAACATCACTAAGGCATTATGGAATGAGAAAGCAACTTTTCTAGACATACTTAAGAAATAAAACTTGATTCGAAAGGGAAATTGATACTATCTTGGCACAAACACCTTTTTCTCTAACAAAGTATCAATATTTCTAACTACTCACTTTTCTACTTATCCAATGCAATCATAAAAGTATATAAGCTAAATGAAATGACATGGAATCTTTACTCTAAGCAATTGAGCATGTAAAACTATCCAAAACTCAAATACTCTATAATCTCCATAAGCAAGAACTTGAAATTTGAATAAACTTAAACATTGCAATTCAAATAACTAAATAGTCTCGTCTCAAAGATCTCTCCATAATCAGCCACCACACACACTTTGCTCAGCACCGCCTCGTCGCCTTCCTTCAGAATTGCTTGCCTTTACCTTTATCTGCAATAAGAGGAAATGCATCTATAAGCAAAAGCTTAGTAAGTACTATCTAGCTCACAAAAACTCGAAATATGCAAACATGCTTCTAGAACAATATGGAAATCATATGAGATACTAATATGCTTGAAAGAAATCTAAGAACATGTGTAACTCAAAACATGCATACTCAAGCAATAAATAATCTCAATCTACTTTTCTTGGCTCAACTTGAAACTTTAGCTATTCTTTAACTTTTGAAAACTTTCTGAAAACTTTAGAAAACTTTGCTAAAGCATATACTTGAAAATAATAATCACTTGGATCCACTGAAGACGTAAGTACCATCTGATGCGCGTTCCCTAAAAGGTTGGGGTAGCGAGCCACCAATCCTAATAGAGCAGACCTTGGTCTACCAGGGCCAAGACCTTGGAATTGGACAACTGGATTTCTTTAACGACGCCCTTGGACGCCGGGTACTGGCCTTATAAAATAAAATAGCTTTTCTTTCTTTTCTTTCTTATCTGTAAATGCCTTGGCATTTTCTGGAGCACCTTGCGTGCTAAAATCCCTAAGTCTTGACTTTTGGGGATTTTCTTAAGGCCTTGGCCTTTTCTTTTCTTATCTTTATCTTCTTTTCTTTTCTCATAACTTTCTTGGCCCTAAACTCACATAGGGTGCTTATCAAACATATACAAGCATATAAGAAACTAAGATCACATGCAAAAGCTAAAGCAAAAAGGAAAAATTCTCTTTTAAAAACTTATAAAGGAAATTCTCGCGGTAAAACCGCCTCTTACTGCAGGTGAGCAGTACTTACATTGATATCTTGGACTTACAACCAAGATTGAGGTCTAGAACTCGGGAGAAACTCGAGATCTCGAAGAATTCTTCACGTCTACGCGTTCCTCTCGTCGCGGGGATCTCGAATATAGTATTATCTCTTGGAGAAAGGGTCTCGGCCGGCCCTCTTGGCTTGGTGTTGGTGTCGCCCAAGAGAGGAGAGGGAGAGGAGGGGTCGGCGCAGGTTAGGGGAAGGAGAGGGTTTGAGAGAAAATAAAACTTCTCCCTTTAATTAGCTATTTATACTTAAGGGTCGGATTAACTTAACTGCAGCTTAAGTATTTGTCCTTCTTTCCTTTTTTGTGCTTGATACCTAGCCCAGCTGGCCGCGCGCTCCCTTGGTCTCGTGGTGGTCGCTGGTTCGAACCCCCGCTGCCCCTTATGGTATTTTCCTATTTTGGCTTTTTATTTTCCTTTTTCTTTTTCTTTTTCCAAAAATACCAAACGGACTCGGAAAATTCCATAAAAATACTCTAAAAATTCCTAAAAATATCTAGAATATTTCTAAACCATTTCTAAATAATTCTAAGGACTTTAAAAAACTAAAAATGGGAATTTTGGGGCGTTACAGGGCGCCCCCCACGTGGCCTCTGATCCGCAGAGCTCTCGGTCAGCGACTATCCTCTGGATTCGCTTTGACCGGGGTGCCCGGATTGATCGGGTCAAAGTTCTATCTCCTTGGCTTCGAGGGGTTCAGGTTCGAGGTTGCGCATGGGGGCGCCCGCAGCGTAGGGGGTGCCCGGGAGCAGCAGGGGCGCCCAGGAGCACGGGGGCACCCCGAATATGAACTGTCGAAGCTACTTTGCATTTGTTGTGTTCGGTATTCACCTTGGGGGCGCCCGGGACACTCCGGGCGCCCTGGTCAGCTATTGCCTCATTCCTTTGAGGCTCTCTGAGCTGCAGACACACGTTCCTTCGGTCCTGCATCCAGGGTTATTCCAAAACACAATAAAGCAATTAAAATATTTATTTATACAGCCTTAGCTGTCTTGGTTCTGACTTTGGTCTCCAAAATGGAGCCCTAGGTCGAACCGACGCCTACTGTTCTCTCGACGGGGAACGCGTCCTCACCTACTCCTCTCGGGAGAATTTACCTGATGCCAACCGTTCCTCTGGTTGGACTATTGCCTGACGGTTCTTTGTCAGGTCTTGTAAACTGGCAGTCCTTCACCAGTTGCCTAGCAGTCCTTCGCTAGTGCTTCAGTCCCAGGCTGTCCTTCGCCTGGAGCCTAGCAGTCCTTCGCTAGGGCTTGATACTGGCAGTCCTTCGCCAGTTGCCTAGCAATCCTTCGCTAGGGCTTTATACTGGCAGTCCTTCGCCAGTTGCCTAGCAATCCTTCGCTAGGGCTTTATACTGGCAGTCCTTCGCCAGTTGCCTAGCAATCCATCGCTAGGGCTTTTTCCTGCACACTAGATTAACCTGTTAGAAAATAAGAAAGACTTAACTTTTGACCTATGTTGCCATTATCAAAACACAAGTTTGACTTGGGTGCATTCTGCACCAACAATCTCTCCCTTTTTGATTTATGGCAACCCTAGTTCAAAAAGTTAAGTTTAAGCAAACATGAAAAAAAAATGTTAAATTTTGTTCCCTCCCCCTAGAAGGAATCTCCCCCTAGATTTTTCAAAAAATTCGTGGGGTTAAGAACTTTACTTGTACTTTGAAAACTTAAGTTTTAGAAATCTTTCAGTAACTTAAGTTAAAAGTACATAGGAGTTTTTGAAGCTTTATGTTTTAAGGTACTCAAAAGTTTTGAAAGTGTTAGCTTAAGTACTTAGAAAAAACTTAAATACTTAGTAAACTTTGAAACACTTTAGTACTTAAATACTTAATAATTTGAAAATTTTAAGTGCTTAATAAATAGAGTCCATTTGGAAATCATAAGTACAAAAAAAACTTAAGTACTTAGTAACATTGTACTTATTCCGTTTTGAAAAACTTAAGCTTAAAGTAAAAAAAATTTGATAAGCTTAGGTTAGAAAATTTTTGAATGGCTTGAGTACTTAGCAAAATTTTGAAAGCTTAAGTAAAAATTTTGAAAGCTTTTAAGAACTTAAGTAATTTGACAAGCTTAAGTTAGAAAATTTTGAAAGCCTTGAATAAAGGATAATAAAATTTTGAAACTCTTTTAATAAAGAAAAATTAATTATTGAAAACTTTTTTGAATAAGTAAAATTAATTTTTGAAAAACTTTTTGAATAAGTAAGAAATTAATTTTTGAAAAACTGAAAAACTTTTTGAGTAATTATAATTTTTGAAAAATTGAAAAACTTTTTGAGTAAGTAAAATTAATTTTTGAAAAACTTTTTGAGAAATTAAGAAATTAATTTTACTCTCTCCTTTTCTATCTCTCCCCCTTTGTCATATATCAAAATAGATAATTATAGCAGAAATAAGATTGGATAAAAGAATTAAATAAGATTTTGCTGTATTGAATCAATTCCTAATTTAGACTTAAATTAACTCAGTCAATTTTCTCTGTAGGGACCTGTCTAACCCAATTAGCTACTTACTAACAGTTATAAACAGTAGTTTTTGCTAGGGTTAGTCAAGTTAAGTGTTTCTGTTCAAGTTTGATTTTCTAAGCTTGACACTTAACTTGATTGCTATGTAAGTTGTATTTAGTGCCCCAATTACTTTGGGCAATTCTATATACGCGCAAAACAGTTTACAATAATTTATTACAAATAAGTGCACTAACAATAATAATAAAAGAATTCGATCTTCGTTACCGACGTCCGGAGTGGATTGACACTTTCGGGGCAGCGGGACGTCGTCGGCTCGAGTTGGAGTGTTTCCGGAGCAAGGCACGAGCGTAGAAGATCTTTGGGCCGTTGAGAGAACTGTTTTTTTGAAGCCTTGGTCGAAGACCCTTTATATAGGGCCTGGGGGCGCCCGGGACGTCGGGGGCGCCCCCCACGTGGCCTCTGATCCGCAGAGCTCTCGGTCAGCGTCTATCCTCTGGATCCGCTTTGACCGGGGCGCCCGGAGCGCTCGGGGCACCCGGATTGACCGGGTCAAAGTTCTATCTCCTTGGCTTCGAGGGGTTCGAGTTCGAGGTTGCGCATGGGGGCGCCCGCAGCGCAGGGGGCGCCCGGGAGCAGCGGGGGCGCCCGGGAGCACGGGGGCGCCCGGGAGCACAGGGGCGCCCCGAATATGAACTGTCGAAGCTACTTTGCATTTGTTGTGTTTGGTATTCACCTTGGGGGCGCCCGGGACACTCTGGGCGCCCTGGTCAGCTATTGCCTCATTCCTTTGAGGCTCTCTGAGCTGCAGACACACGTTCCTTCGATCCTGCATCCAGGGTTAGTCCAAAACACAATAAAGCAATTAAAATATTTATTTATACAGCCTTAGCTGTCTTGGTTCTGACTTTGGTCTCCAAAATGGAGCCCTAGGTCGAACCGACGCCTACTGTTCCCTCGACGGGGAACGCATCCTCACCTACTCCTCTCGGGAGAATTTACCTGATGCCAACCGTT
The DNA here is from genome assembly GCA_024364735.1 of Boesenbergia rotunda. NCBI lineage: Eukaryota > Viridiplantae > Streptophyta > Magnoliopsida > Zingiberales > Zingiberaceae > Boesenbergia > Boesenbergia rotunda. The sequence goes on along the minus strand of JAGFNQ010008303.1, from coordinate 372,455 downwards.
CCTCTAGTTGGACTTTTGCCTGACGGTCCTTTGTCAGGTCTTGTAAACTGGCAGTCCTTCGCCAGTTGCCTAGCAGTCCTTCGCTAGGGCTTCAGTCCCAGGCTGTTCTTCGCCTGGAGCCTAGCAGTCCTTTGCTAGGGCTTGATACTGGCAGTCCTTCGCCAGTTGCCTAGCAATCCTTCGCTAGGGCTTTATACTGGTAGTCCTTCGCCAGTTGCCTAGCAATCCTTCGCTAGGGCTTTTTCCTGCACACTAGATTAACTTGTTAGAAAACAAGAAAGACTTAACTTTTGACCTATGTTGTCATTATCAAAACACAGGTTTGACTTGGGTGCATTCTGCACCAACAGATACCAGGCCGGTTAATTAAGGAATTAATTTGGGATTAATTAATTTATTAATCTCAGATTAATTAAAGAATTAATCATGGAATAATTTAAAAAATTAACCATGGATTAATTAAGGAATTATCCAATATAAATTATTGAATGGAATAATTAAAGGAATTAATCTTGGATTAATTAAGAAATTATTCTATTTTTTGAATAAATCCATATTTAATTGGAAAAATTTTCCAATTAAACATAACTAATCCCTTATATAAACCCCACATCTCTTTCCCTCTCTCTAATTGATCTCCTCCTCCCCAACCTAAAGGGCGCAGATGGCAAGTAGAAGAAAAGGGCTCGTCCTTTTTCCTCCTTTGTTTTTCCATCTCTCCTTCGAGGTCGCTGCTGATCACAGAGCAAGGGAGGAACTTTCTTCATCCCTTGGTGGTGAGCGACAAGAAGGAAGGAGAGCTCGGCGGCGCAAGGTTGAAGGGTCGCCGACGGTGAAGAAGACGAGAAGCTTCTCTTCTCATCATTCATTCAACCTCATCCTCCAGATTCTCTGCTACGGACGTACACAGGACAAGGAGAGGTCCCCTTCTCCTTTGTGACGCATGGGAGTAGAGAAGGAGGGAGTGTGGTGCACTGGCGAACTTGTCTTGTCCCTTGGGTGTTTGTCACCGGAAAAGGGAGAGGCTAGGGGACTCCATCTTCCTCACTGGTCTGTGGCTACAGGAGAGGAAGAAGAATGAGAGGTTGGCATAGGGTGAGGTGAAGAAGAAGAGTGCCTCTTCTTAGCTTCATATTGAAATCCTTGAAGGGTCGCAGGTGGTGAAGCCAAACCCTAACCCTTGGGTTTGGTGTGTTGGCGCAAAGAAAGGAAGAAGAGAAAGGAGGATTGATTCAAGGGCCTTGGTGACTCCGCGTCCTGGTAACTCATCGCCCACACGACGTCCAGGAGGAGAGGGTCATATGATAGAAGACTGCAAGGTAAACGGTGAGGTATATTTCTCCCGAGCTCCGTTATTCTTATCGCATGTTTTAATTGTTCTATATTGCTTTGCCATGCCATTTTATGTAAGTTAGTTTATTATTTTGATTTGATATCATAGTTTATAATTAACTAACTAGACCCCAAGATAATAACAAAAACCAGCGATCCAAACCGTCATCTCTTCCGTGGTTAATTAATCCGGAAAGTTACAAGGCCCTAACATAGGTTTCGGCTAAGTTGTAGCTTGGATTAATTAACACGAGGATAAGTCGGTCGTTATAGGGACGGGTCTCAATTCGGATTAAATTTTTTAATCAATAGACATAGAGAAGTCTCTCAGATACGACCACGTGGTTGTCTTGTAAACCGCCAAGCCATACCTACAAGTGGTAACAGAGCAAGGTTTCCGATTTTGTGTGTTTAGGATTCGATTATTTTTCCTACACATTATCATGTACATTATTTTACTAAATGATATTTTGGATGTGCATAGGCTAACTTTGTGTTGCAGGTACTAGATTCCCACTATTATGGCAAATTATGTTGTGTGTATATGATTGATTGTGTGATGTAAATTATTTGAATCCTCGGGGTTGACGAGGCTAGATAAGCTATTTAATTTTTGTAATTAAATATGACACTTGTTTAGCCATGCTTTCTATTTACTTTTGATCTAGATGACATGTACACTCCTTCGTGGAGTTTAGGATCAATGGATGTAAATAAGTTAGCTTGTCATCTCGGCTCGGGGACTCCTTCATGGTGACTTGCGCATGGATAGGATGGAGTGGACGAGGTGACGACACGACAGGAGGCACATTGGAGACCAAGGCCATAATAGTTGGAAAAATCTAGGATTTTTCATTGTTCTATTATTTTGGTTTGTGTGAATGCATGTAAAAACCTCAACGCAAATAACTAAGTGGGAGAGGTACCCTAAGGGTCCCATGACCTCCACTACAATCTGACAAGTGATGCAAACAAGTCTGCGCGTCGGCTCTGAGTGCCTTCCTCCCCATCGGATGGGCTTGTTTTGCGGATCACTAGGTCAGAAAAGACTATAGGAAGTTATTGATGAGCGTGTGTACTTCCCCAATGGAAGACACATAATCAGAAATAATTTTTCTTGGTGTCGTGTGGTGGTAAACACTTAGATACAAAAGAGTATCCTCCCCATCGGAGTCACTGCTATTATTTGTAGGGTCGAAGAGGACCAACTATTAATTTTACTTTTCAAAAGGTTAGGATGACAAGATAGTAAAATTAATGGGTCAAACCTCCTCTTACGATGATGCTCAATCACATGTTGCTCAATCTCAAGGAACACTTCAGACACCAGAATCAGGCTGCTAGGCAAGAGGCTATGAGAAACTTAATGATGACCACCATGGCTGAGGTAACACCCGTGAGGGATCATGTCCTCAAGATGAAGGCTCATTTGAATGAGATGGAAGTCCTTGGAGCTGAAATCGATGGGGAAACCCAGATCGATATGATACTCTAGACGCTACCAAAGAGTTTTGAGCAGTTCCACCTAAACTACAACATGAACAAAATGATGTATTCATTGGCGGAACTTCTAATAGAACTCCAGGCAGCAGAAGGGCTATTTCGTCAAAGTGCTTAAACTTACTTTATTGGAAATGTTTCTACTTCTAAGCCGAAAACCAAGAAGAAGAAGAAACAAGGTGGTTCGGCAAAGAAAGCGGCTGGATCTCAAGGACCACTAGCTAGAGTGAAGAAGCCGAATGGTAAGTGCTTCACATGCAAGCAGGCTGGACATTAGAAGGCCGATTATCCCCGTCGAATGGAGAACAATAAAGGTATATCTTTTTCATTAGTTGTTGATGTAGGATCAGTGTCGGTCGATAGAGGGGGGATGAATATCGACTTGAAAAATTCAACAGAAAACTTCGTTTAATCGGTCTTTCTATCAGGGTTTGTGCGCAGCGGAAATAAAAATAAAGAAAGACAAAACCAAATAAAGACTCACGGAGTTTATTTACTTGGTTCCTGACCCCCCTGGGTCAGTATGTCCAAGGCCTATGTGGTCGGCGTGAGTCGACAAATAGTCTCCTTTCTGGAATTTCCAGAGGCGGAGAATACCCATCATACAGTATGATTTACAAGCAAGGAATAAATAAATTAAACTCGTAAAATAACACGCAAACCAAAATATAACTTAGCCAACTCTAGAAGTCTGAAGTGACGCGCACTTCCTCCTAGAGCCTCCTTGGTCACAGAGCTTCGACTTCAGCACTTTTGCTTTGTAGAAAATGCTTAGACAGTTATGGAAAGTGATGTACTGCAATGAGGGATCGAACCCCTTTATATAGTGCCTTCCCAGGCGCCTGTGATGTCTTGGGCGCCTGCCACGTGTCGGTCAAACTTCATCCGTTGCACCAAATTGCAGCAGGGATAAAAAAACCCCTTCCCTGGCGCTTGGGAAGCCACAGGCACCTGGCTTGCTAGGCACCTGGGATGGACCTCCCCAAACTGGGGCGCCTAGGGTTCTTAGGCTCCTGATTCAAGTCAGGCGCCCAGGATCCTCGTTCCCAGGTGAGTTTTTCTCTTGCGTTTGCTTTCCTATCTTGCCTCCAACTCCAGGTACCTGTAAGACAACAAACACAAGACAAAATACACGGATAATCTTAGCCTTAATGAATGATTCTGACTTTGGATTTCACCAGAAACCCTAGGTCGAACAGACGCCTAATGTTCCCTTTCCCAGGGAATGTGTCCTCATCTACTCTACATTGGAGAAGTTGCGTTTGCCGACCAGAACCTCCGGTTGGACTTTTGCTTAGTCTCTGAGTACCAGAATCTCGAGACGTCTGAACTCGACCAGTCTCTACTTCTGCTTGCGATCCTCAGTTGACTAAAGCTTTTGTCAATCGGGACCTCCGGTTGGACCTTTGCTCGGCCTCCGAGAACTCGGATCTCAAGACGTTCGACCTCGACCCATCTCTATTTCTATCCGCCATCCTCACTCGCCAAAGACTCCGTTGACCGATTCCCGACCAGGACTTAGTGCACAGTTCCTCAGACCAAGACTTTGTGCTTAGGTTCACTCACCAGGACTTAGTCCACCTAGCTTTACTCTCTAGGACCCAACATCACTCACTAGGATTTACTTCACCTAGCTTTACTCACTAGGATTTCCTTCACCTAGCATCCCTTTCTAGGACTCGACTTCACTCTCCAGGGTTTCTTTCACCAAAATCACTTGTTTGCTAGTCATCATGATCCTAACTAGAATTCCTTCAATCTTCAGTTAAATATAATTTCACACCTCAAGTCCGGTGTGGTTTAATCCTTTGGTCAAACTGACCAACCCTGGGTTTTGGTTCACTCTGCCAAACATTAGATCCTGTTTGGATAACCCTTTGTCAACTTGATCAATCCTGGGTTTACCCTACCAAACATAAGGTCCTATTTGGTTTAACCCTTGATCACTCTGACTAACCCTTACCTTGTCTAACATATATTGTTACTAACATAAATATATTGTTAAACATCGAAACCCTAGAGGATGACTGTTCATCACTGATGCATTTTGCACCAACAATCTCCCCCTTTTTGATGTTTGACAATATCTTAAGTTAGATTAAGTCTAAGGGTACTTGATTTAAAATTTGGGAGAAATCAAAAAAAAATCTAACTTAAGCCATTCTCCCCCTTTGTCACACATCACCAACAATAAGAGAAAAAAATTAAGTCTTTCTTCCCCTATTAACATAATCTCTCTCCTCCTTTTGAAAATACTTAAGATATATTTTGAAAAATGATTTTCAAAATTCTCTCCTCTTTTTTTATTAAAAAATTAAGTACTTGTTCTATAAAGTAGAAAAACATTAAGTACTTAAATTGCACCAATAATATATGACTATCTAATTTTTTTTAACTAAAATGAGCATCCCTAAGTCTGACACAATCCTAGGAATCTTGTTGACCATAAGAAAATTCCAATATGTTTTAGAGATTTTCCATAAATGAACAATTTTAATGGAATTTGGTTTTTTTTAATTATAATACTTTTTTTATTTGGTTTTTTTTCCAATCTGACATAATTCTAGGAAACTTTATTAACTACAAGGAAATTTCCTAATTGTCCTGGAAAATTTTTCAAACTCAAGTAATGATTATTTTCAAAGACTAAAAGATTGTCGAAATAAGTTTTGAAAATATAATATTATGTTTCCAACTGATTTTAAAAGATAGTGCATGAAAGCATAATATTTTTGAAACTTGTTAAAAGTTCTTTTAGTTTGACCTCCCTCTAAACTTGATATAGTCCTAGGATGTGATCTTCCTCTCAGTCTTAGGGTTTGATTCAAATGAAATGAGTTTAAAAACATTAATAAGTATTTTCAAATAATAATATATCAATTTTCTATGACTTAGACTCCCCCTAAATCTGACACAGTCTTAGAAATTCTTGTAGATCATTAACAAATCTTCCTATGTGTCTTAGGAGTTTATCCAAATCAAAAGAGCAATTAAAGAATTTTTGAAAAATATTTTTGAAACAATATAATAACTATCAAGGAAATACCTTTTGAAAAATAATTTGAAATAAGTTTTTTAAAAAAATATTTTTTGAAATGCATTTTGAAAGAAATGATGATAATTTTTAAAGCATAAACCATTTTGAAATATATGAGTTTTTGAAAGGAATAATTTTTGAAAAATAGTTTAAAAATAGGAATTCGCAAAGATAAAAATTCCCCCTGAACCTAACACTTTCTGGCTGTAAGATGTGTATACTGAAAGACATGAATTTCTTTATATGAACATCTTTAGTATGAAAAGAGAATCACAACTACACTAGGTGCGTGTTTATATTAGTACATGCACGAAGTCCAATTACTTTGCGTTGTAGATAAGATGGTGTGTGGTGTCACACGGAATATCATGTTATCAGTTCCTTGCTTAGTATAAAATACAGGACCACAACTGAGATGGAATCGGACAACCCATCTGGATGGTTGTAGTGTAATTAGGTGTGGTTTGACTTGACCATAGAATTACACTAGTGTGCTTTGAGTACATTGAGCAGGACCAAAACCTGAGGTTATCCAATTTGTACTGACTCAATAATTGGATAGGACCTCAAGTCTATATTATGGAGTACGATATCTTAATCCTGAAATAATAACGGTCATATATTATTAATTATTATTTCTATGATTTACCAATGGACGAGATCTATTCTGTTAGATCGATAGACCTGGTAAATTGGGAGATAATATTAATAATATGATGTGCTGTTGATTATTGACAGAATCTGTGTCCTAGTTGGTCAGGATGATGATGCCCCCTTGATGAGCTCAAAAGGTTCATCGTGCTAAACCCTGCAAGTGGATTTGATCCGGCATGTTCATAAGTTTGAGTAGTACTAGTCAAGGATCCTGAAGTTAATTAATTTGAATTGTTAGTAATTTAAATTAATTACCGGGCATTCGAGATCTTAAACACGGGGGGATGGATGACTCGTAATATGTGGAGCCCATATGAAAATATGGGGGTTGGTGAGGAAGTTCAACGATGATCCTTTAGTGGAATGGATCTTAATTAATAGATCGGGTTTAGATCCATTGGTGGGCCAAGATCCAACTCCTCCTCTTGGTCCCTACCTTAGCCCTATATATACCCAAGGAGATCATCAAACCAGGAGATTGATCCAAGTGATGATAGCATAAGTCTCTCTCTTCTCTCTCTCTCCTACCCTCATAGAGTTTTCGGCCAGTGACTAGGAGAAGGAGGCTCTCCTCCTTGGTTCTCCTTTCCTCCTCCAGCAAGCTCCGGCAGTGGCTCACATAAGCAAGGCAGAGGAATCCTCTACCTTGCGTGGTGCTCAGCGTGGGTGAAGGAGGTGTCGGCGGCCGGAGGGAGGCGGCGCAAGCAAGGGTTGCGGCGGCGCCGCAAGGCTAAGGGAGAAGGAGATAAGAGGGTTGTTTGGGTGAGGAAGAAGGAGAATTATCTCCTTCTCCATCTTCTTCTCCTTCCTTTCAAGGTGAGCAGCTGGTCCGGAGGCCTTTGTGCAGCTCCGGTGGGCGGTGGCGCAAAGGGAGAGGAAGAAGAGGTCGGTGGCTAGGTAAACCCTAGGCTAGGGTTTCCTATTTCGGCCAAGGTGAGAAGAAGAGCTCTTTTGGAGGTCTTGGTGATCTCGGTTCACTGTAGATTGTCGCCCACACGATGTTAGTGAAGGGAGGGACATAAGGTAGAAGACCGCGAGGTGATCGGAAAGGTATAAATCTTTCCATGCTCCGTTGATTAACCATATGTTAATATTGTGCCATGATTGTTTGTCTCGTCATTTTATGTTTGTTAATTTATTATATTGATTCTGAATCATGATGAACAATTTATTAACTGGACCTCGACCATATACACAAAAGTTGGTGATCAACTCGTCAACTTTTTCGCGGTCGAACAATCAAGCAAATCACAAGGCCGATTTTGGTAATCGACCGAGTTGTGATTTGGATCGATTGATACGGCACGAGATGGACGTAGGGTGACGGGTCTCCATTCGGATTAATTATTAATATGTTCGGATTAATTATTAATCTGTAGACATGGAGAGGTTGTAACGCCCAATAATTCTCAAAACAAATTTTAGAAATATCCTAGAATTAATTCTGAATTTATGGATATTTTTATAGAATTTTTCCATAGACAAATAAGGCAAAAGATGAATAAAAAAATAGAATGCGCGGTAAAAATGTCTAAGTGTGGTTTGACCCCTAGACCTTTAACATAAGAGAAGAATAGGCTTACCAAATGGGATGAGTTTGTTTTCATTGGAATAGACTAGAGGGAAAGATAGATAAGGTGAAGTTAGTTAAATTTTCCATAAATATAAAAGGGATCTTAAGGTTTTTTTTATTGAAACATTTCCTCACTTGTCGCCGCCGAACCCTCTCCTCTCTTGGGTGATTTCTCCTCTCCCTCTCCCTCGTCTTTCTCTCCCTCACTCACGGCAAACCAAGGAAGAGGTCCAAGGGCTTGTTTTGGGCGGATTCAAGAAGGAGGACGCGCTAGGGGATCGTCTCAAGGAGTAGTTCGTCGTTAGAACCTCTCCGAGACTCCAAGGACCTTCCCTCTCCTAAACCCTATGCCCTAGAGTTGTAAGAACAAGCGCAGGATGTAAGTATCCCTCACCTGCGGTATAAGTAACTTTGTTTGTATGATTGATTGTCCTAGTTTATCTAATTGCAATTTCATGCCCATATGTGCAGATTTACTCTCTCTACCGACTTTAAGGGCACCACTAGATGGGTTGGACGTGCTTCCCCCTTTAGTTTGGGGTTTAGACGCACAGTCAAGTGCCTAGGAAGTCTCCTTAAATGAAAAAGGGGAGTTTTTAGGCATGCAAGGTGCTCGAGAAAATGTTAAGAAGCTCTAATATGAGTTTTAGAATGTTATGAAGTTAGCTACCCTTGCTTTATGTTTATGGACCCTAGTTCGTCCATTGGGTGGGCTCCTAGATCGCCCCTAGGCTCTAGATCGCCTAGTAGATGCAAGGTTAAAGAAAAGAATATTTATGAAAGTATTTTACTTTTTATGGCATGTGTTTGGACTCTAGTTTGTCCATGGGTAGGCTCCTAGTTGCCCCTAGGCTCTCAGTTTGCCTAGTAGTAGTACCCTAATGGGTTCAGGATTAGCTAGCTCGGATCTATTTAGGGATGCGCGCATTAGCAGCATATTGCCGGGCCCACAGCAGCATGATTATTATTTTCACTTATTATATGTATAAGTTTTAAAGGTTCAATAATAGCTTTAAGTGAAAACAGTTTTAAGATCATGCTTAGTTCAGTTAGATTCTATGGATGCTATGTGAATTTAGTTATAAGAATATGATTTAGTTCATGTGCTTAGTATGATGAGTATGCCATGATATTTGTTTAGATTATATGTTTCAGCAAGATTAAATGACAAGCATGATATGTTATTCCTACATGTGTTTTCAAAAGCATGAGTTTCGAGATATGCATTGTTTTGTGAGTACGATGGTACTTACTAAGCTTTATGCTTATAGTTTCATTTTCCTTATACTGCAGATAAGGGCAAAGGAAAAATGGAGTAGCGAAAGCGGCAGGAATGATGTGGAGTGTGTGATGGTGGAAACTTCGAATGATAGAACCTTGGGAACTTGCATTAAGAGGACATGTTATTAAGAATGTTAAATGAATTAGTTGCTTGTCATGTTTACTATTTTCCGCATCTTAAGTACCTTTGTCATGTTGAGTGATACATTCAAGTGCATGTTTCTAGTTATACTTTGACATGTTGTTAGCTTCTACATGTGATATGTTGGGTGATACATTCCAAGTGCATGTTAATTAGTAGTAAAATAAATGGTTTAAGGCCATGGAACCATTTCTGATATTATAGTATTACTATTGATGCATCTACACTGAAACAATGCCTAGTTTTAGTAGCAAGTTAATACAAAGTTCATGTTTCTAATTTCATGCTTAGAAATGGTTAAAGTATGTTTTAATGTCATGAAAACATGTAGAATATGGCTTAGAATCATTGTAAACTATTAGTAAGCTCAAATATGAGTTTGTGGTGTTTTTGGTACAAAGTAGGTTGACCTTGGCACATTTCGGGAATCTGAATTTTCAGATTTCAGAACTACCAGTCGACTGCGACAGTTACCAGTCGACCGGGACCAGCAGAAAAATGGCATAGAAAGTTTTTGTCGCCTCGTGCAGTCGACTGGCAATATATCAGTCGACTGGTGCAAGTTTAAAACAGAATGTGATGTAGAGCTGTTGGTTAGTGCTTCAGTCATGCAACGTTGATGTTGGGGGATCAAATCCTGTCCAAGCTAATATCATTAATGTTTTTGTTTTATTTTTGTTTTATTTTGGCTGATTAGTACTTCCAACATATTATGATTTACCACAACATGCTTAAGTTATAAAATGTTAGTTCAGTACATAGCAAAAATAAATAAGTTTTTATTAAATTCTCCCAGTTGGTTTAGCTTAAATGAAAACAATGATCAGTAATCAGTAATTAGTCAGTTAGTTAGTAGCGATCCGCCTTAAAGCTTAGTACCAGAAGGCGGGTCGTTACAGAGTTGTATCAGAGCAAGTTCCATCTTTCCTCCACACACACATCCAGCATCGTACCTGCAACTTCCAAGTAAGAGTACCTCTCACATTACTTATGTTGTCTTGCATTTTCATGTCTTACTTAACTGAAGTATGTTTATAACTCATGGCACTTTAATATTGTTATAGTAACATGTATGTCCTTTGTTATTTAGATAATGGCTAGAGGACGCCCAACTAGAAGGGCACCAGCTACTGAGCCTCAACAGGAGGCAACTGACACAGTGACTCCACCTAATCTCGAGGAGATAGTGGCTCAGCTCCAGAGACAGATAGCTGAGCAGCAGCAAGAGATAGCCACTTTAATGGCTAATCAGCAGACCACACCTACTGCTATGCCAAGACCAAATGTGGAAACCCCAATCGTGACAGAGGTTCCACCTAGAGCACCAATCCCACCAATAGCACCAGAAGCCCCAACAGTGGGGGCTAGAAGAGAAGCATATCTGGTTCAGTGGTAGAAACTTAAACCAGAGAACTTTTCAGGCACTAGTGAACCGTGGGATGCACAAGCCTGGTTCAAAACCCTGGAGAGTACCATGGAGCTTCTGGACTGGCCAGAACATAAGAAAGTGAAGTGTGCCTCCTTCTGCCTAGCAGGAGATGCTAGAATGTGGTGGGAAAGGGTGATGGCCAAGCGAGACATAAATCAGATGACGTGGGCCAACTTTGAAGCTGAGTTCTTCGAAGAATTCTTTCATATGCGGGTTACTAACCGACATTATGATGAATTCACTGAATTTCGTAAAGGTAACCTATCAGTAGAGGAAGCCATGAAGAGATTCAATAGACTGGCTCGCCGGTGCCCTGAACTGGTCAGTACTGAACGGGAGCGAGTCAGGCTAATGCTCAAGATGCTAAGGCCAGAAATAGCATTGAATGTGGCCAGCGACGTCCATAGGCCGCAAACCTCAGAAGAACTAGTTAGCAGTGCTCTAATCATCGAGCACTACCTGAACAGCATGGAACAGCAGAAGTCATACATGACAAAAAGTAAAGACCAAGGCAGTTCAGGAACTCAGAAACCCCAGGGCCACAACTCTAGCTGGAAAGGAAAGAATCAGGGCAAAAGAAAGCAGTAGAACAATCCAATAGGGGAGCCAGCCAACAAGCATGCCAAGTACCCCACTTGTCCCACATGTGGGAGACAACACTTAGGGGTCTGCCGCAAGGGCACCCGTGGGTGTTATAACTGTGGTCAAGAGGGGCACATGGCCAAGCAGTGCCCCACCAAGAACAGTGTGCCTACTCCATAGCCTACTCAGTATGGAGGCAAACCTGCACAGCTACATCAGATGCAGGCAGCACTGGATGGCCCCCATATCAGTTAGGGCAGATTAGAAGCTCCATCAGCCACTACTAATGCATGGATCTTCTCACTGACCAGAGAGGATGTAGCGAATGCCTCGACAGTTGTGACAGGTCAGATATGTATTTTACAGCAAAATGCAACTGTCTTATTCGATACTGGGGCAACCCATTCATTCATATCAAGGGCGTTCGCAGAGAAGTTAGCTATACCTCCAGAAGTACTCAGTGGCCACTTCTTAACCACCATACCTTCAAGAGAGATTATGGCATCCACACACTGGCTCCGTGTAGTGCCAGTCAGTATAGCAGGCAGAGAGCTTTATGGTGATCTGATAGTGCTGGATATGACTAATTATGATGTCATTTTTGGAATGGACTTCCTAATCAAGTACGGTGCCTCCATAGAATGCCGTAAAAGGAAAGTCATATTCCAACCTGAAGAAGGAGTGCAATTTGAATACATCGGAGAACCCAAGAGAAAGGCTAAGAAATTTATCTCATCTCTAAAAGTACAGAAACTGCTGGATTCAAGATGTACCGGATTTCTAGCACATGTAGTCAATACCGAACAAGAGAAGGACCAAAAGCTAGAAGAGGTGCCAGTGGTATGTGACTACCCAGCAGTCTTCCCTGACAAGTTACCAGGCTTAGCGCCAAACAGGGGGATAATGTTTGAGACAGATTTCATTCCAGGTACCAATCCCATTTCAAAAGCACCATACCGTATGGCTCCAGTAGAATTAAGAGAACACCAAGAGCAACTACAGGAGCTACTCGACAAGGGCTTCATACGCCCTAGTCATTCACCTTGGGGAGCTCCCGTATTGTTCGTGAAGAAGAAAGATGGGTCCATACGCTTGTGTATAGATTACCGGGCCTTGAATCAAGTCACCATCAAGAACAAGTATCCCTTGCCAAGAATTGACGACTTATTCGATCAGCTAAAGGGAGCAGCAGTGTTCTCAAAAATAGACTTGAGATCGGGTTATCACCAGTTGAAAGTTAAAGAAGGTGACATCCCCAAGACAGCTTTCATAACAAGATACAGACACTATGAGTTTGTAGTTATGCCTTTTCACGTAACGAACGATCCAGCGACTTTTATGGACCTCATGAACAGAGTGTTCCGAGAATATTTAGATAAGTTTGTTATCGTCTTCATCGATGACATTCTGATATATTCTAGGACTCAGAACGAACACGCAGAACACCTGTAAACAGTATTAGAAATTCTTCAGCGGAACCAACTCTATGCGAAATTCTCCAAGTGTGTGTTTTGGCTCAATCAAGTGTCTTTTTTGGGTCACATCATCTCCAAGGTGTTGGGACCGGGTGCATGTTGACATGGATGCGGGTTCGTAATTTTAAAATTTATTATGTGCAGCGGATGATTTAGCATAAATAATTTCCCAAATTATTTAACCGCACATCTAAGCATGCAACCTTATATTGTGTAGACATGATCATATATAAAAATTTTGCAGAAAGTAAACTAATTTACATAATACCTCGCGTAACTCGAAGGAAGGGACGAGATCTAACCCTAAGCGTCCCTTGGAAGCTCCGCCTCTATTCGCGTCCACGCCGAGTTTTCTTCAGGATGACTTCGCAAAGCCACGAGTTTCGTGCCGACAAGAACTACTAGATTCTCCAAAGGAACGACAAGAATACCACAAGAGAGATGGGAAGACTAACCACCAAATGAAGAACGGAATCAAGATTCTGGGAGGAAGGAAGAAGTTGCGCCCGCATCTTCTTCTTCTTCGGCAGCTGCTTGGTGGATGAAGCTCACGGCAACAAAGGGGTCCTCCTTTTATGGCCAGCGGCACTAGTGGAGGGAGAGGGAGAGAAGGAGAGAGAGAGAGGGCTTATTTCTAGATCTCTTAGATTGATTTCCAAGCCTTGCCTTGGTTCCTTTATATAGTAGCCTCTCAACCGCCAAGTCTCCTTTTTATGGAATAAATTTTCATAAGAAATTTATCATGTAAATTTTTCTATGAATTATTCCATCATGCTAAGTTTTTATCATAATTTAATTTATGATAAAACAACCATATCTCCCTTTTCTTATGGAAAAAAATTTCTTTATATAAATTTCTTTATCCATAATTTTATAAAATAAACCACGCTCGGTTTATTTTATAATTTGAACCAAACAATTTGGTTCTCCCTTTTGATGTGGCCGACCAAACAAAGAGGGTGGGGACCCTCTTTGGCCGGCCTATCCAGGCCACGCCCCAATGAATTAAACTCATTTAATTCATCTGTTAAGTCTTCAAAAGACTTAGCCATTTTACGCTTCCGATGCATCTTTGAAAAATTCAGATTCGATTTATCGTTTGGCTCAACCAAACCTAATCTCTCTTCATTGGAAAATTCAATTTTCAACTCGTTTTAAATCCCTCGGATTACTCGTAGTGCGTGTGACTAAATAGGCTTTCGATTTATGTTGGTCGTCTATAATTAACCAATTATAGAACGATCATGAGTGGCACCTAGTAGTACATCATGATCTCCAATTAATCGAATAATCAACGGTTGACCTCAGAAATAATTCTGAAACCCTTCAGCAGCTATAATGAATCGTGCCCCATTCCCTTCACCATCTTATACCCACTTGGTTCAGGACATGGTCTATGTGTGTCAGTCCCCACTAGGCTGACTACGTCACACCTAGCCCAAGTAACGTTTTCTCGTCCTACGGATTCTAATTACTCTCATGTATTTAAGAGATTCATACTCTGAACATGTCATGCTCTGGCCAGAGGCTTCGAGTAACAATCCGACGATAGGCCTGGGTATACATCTCCTCGCAAGGAGTGGTGAATCCTTTGTAGGCTGTTCAAACATCTTCGGGCACTTCGGCTTATACCCAATCATCCTGGGTCCACACCTCCTTGGAGATGCTTGCTTAAGATGTCAAAGTATAAGTCTCCATGACCAAGATGACTTGAACACCGCAAGTCAAAGGAACATCGCACTTAAGCTGCAGTAAGAACTTCACTGACATATCTATATGTAGACTACCATATGAAGTTTTACAGCCAGTCACTCCAATGAACTAGTTCCCTTAACTAGCATTCATGTTTATCTCCGGACATCCCAATGTCACCAGCCAGTGAGAATCAGCTGATTAGAGAATAACCCATGCTAGTCTCAACAGAATTGATAGTGTCCGTATTTATCAATTCATCGACTAGGGACAATTTCAATACTTCACAATTGCACATGTAGAGATAATCACTAGTTGTGAATTCATCACAAATTCTCTCATGCTGTGAATTGTATTGCGGACATTCAGTAAATGAGTTTAAGATCTCAATCAAATACACAAACATGTATACTCAAATAGTGAATATTCATTTATTAAAATAAATGATTACAATCATAAGGCGATTGCCTTAGGACACTTCTCTCATATCACTAACAAACTCCCACTTGGCCTAATGCCAATCGCTACGGTATCCAATACCACAGGCTCTAACATGACCCTCAAACTTGCTTTGAGGCAAGGCCTTAGTTAAAGGATCCGCTAAATTCCTTTCAGTGGGAATTTTCTCAATTTGTATATCATTCCTACTTATAATCTCTCTGATCAGATGATAGCGGCGAAGCACATGTTTGGATCGCTGATGAGACCTTGTTTCCTTTGCTTGTGCAATAGCTCCATTGTTGTCGTAGTAAACCGGTATTGCTTCATCAATGGTTGGAACCACACCAAGTTCTGAGACAAACTTCTTGATCCAGACTGCTTCCTTTGCTGCTTCCGAAGCTGCAATATATTCCGCTTCCGTGGTAGAATCCGCTACGGTGTCTTGCTTGGAACTCTTCCAACTTATTGCGCCTCCATTCAAAATAAATACGTATCCGGACTGAGATTTGGAGTCATCCTTATCTGTCTGGAAACTGGCATCTGTATACCCACGTATTACCATATCACCTTCTCCATATATTAGGAACACATCCTTAGTTCTTCTTAAGTACTTGAGGATTGTCTTGACAGCCGCCCAATGATCCATTCCTGGATCAGACTGGTATCTGCTTGTGACGCTCAGAGCATACGATACATCGGGCCTAGTACATAACATAGCATACATGATAGATCCTATCGCGGATGCATAAGGAATCTTATTCATGCAAATCCTCTCGTCTTCTGTGCGCGGACACATAGACTTCGAAAGGTTGATCCCATGCCTGATGGGAAGGTAACCTTTCTTGGATTCCGACATGCTAAACCTTTTAGCACTCGGTCTATATATGTAGACTGCGAAAGACCAAGCAACCGTTTTGATCTATCTCTATAGATTCTAATCCCAAGGATATAGGTTGCTTCTCCCAGGTCTTTCATGGAGAAAGTTTTGGACAACCAAATTTTAACTGACTGTAAGACTGATATATCGTTTCCTATAAGTAATATGTCATCGACATATAACACTAGGAATACGACTGCACTCCCACTAACCTTCTTGTACACACAAGGTTCGTCAGGATTTTGTGAGAAATCAAACTCTTTGATTGTCTCATCAAAACGGATGTTCCAGCTCCTGGATGCTTGCTTTAGTCCATATATGGATCGTCGAAGCTTGCATACTTTGGTTTTATTAACCGATGTGAAACCTTCAGGTTGTATCATGTATACATCCTCAAGCAGGTTTCCATTAAGGAAAGCTGTTTTCACATCCATTTGCCATATCTCATAATCATAATGAGCTGCTATGGCCAGGAGCATCCGAATGGATTTAAGCATAGCTACTGGCGAATAGGTTTCGTCATAATCAATTCCTTGTTTCTGACGATATCCTTTTGCCACTAATCTAGCCTTAAAGGTAACAACATTACCTTCCATGTCGGTTTTCTTCTTGAAAACCCACTTGCACCCTATGGGCTTAATCCCTTCAGGTGGGTTAACCAAGTCCCATACTTGATTTTGTACATGGAATCCATTTCCGACTTCATGGCTTCAAGCCATTTATCCCTTTCTGAATTTTTCAGAACATCTTCATAACTGATAGGTTCGTCATCGTTAATGAGTAACACGTCGTTCGATTCACTTATGAGAAATCCGTATCTCTCTGGAATATTGCGTGTCCTATCAGACCTACGAAGAAGTGGTGTTGTTTTAGGTTCAACTGATAGCTCATCATTATGAGTTATTGGTTGTGGGTCTAGACTAGGTGTCTCTGTAATGTCTATTGGAGTTTCTTGAACTTCTTCAAGTTCAATGCTACTCCCACTGTTTTCTTGTAAAAGAAATTCTTTTTCTAGAAATACAGCATGCCTTGAAACAAACACCTTTTGTTCCAAGGGATGATAGAATTGGTAACCTTTCGTTTCCTTAGGGTATCCAATAAATAGACATTTATCAGACTTAGCATCCAATTTGTCTGATACAGTCCGCTTTACATAAGCAGGACAACCCCATATCTTTAGGTGAGATAAATGAGGTTTCTTACTATTCCACGTCTCATATGGAGTAGTAGAGACTACCTTGGTCGGGACTCTGTTTAGCAAGTAAACAGCTGTCTTAAGCGCATAGCCCCAAAAGGATTTTGGAAGAGTTGCATGATTCATCATAGATCTAACCATGTCCATCAAGGTTCGGTTACGCCTCTCAGATACACCATTATGCTGTGGTGTATATGGCGGAGTCCATTGAGACAATATCCCATTGTCCCTAAGATAATCTTGAAACTCTTGACTTAAGTATTCACCACCCCGATCGGATCGAAGTATCTTAATACTTTTGCCAAGCTGTTTCTCTACTTCACTTCTGAACTCTTTGAATTTCTCAAAAGCTTCAGATTTGTGTTTCATTAAGAACACATACCCGAATCGTGAGTGATCATCGATAAAGGTAATGAAGTAGCTATAGCCTCCTTGTGCAAGAGTTGACATTGGTCCACATACATCAGTATGTATTAGACCAAGCAATTCTCCCACTGGTTTACCTTTTCCGGAAAAGGGTAATTTGGTCATCTTGCCTTTTAAGCATGATTCGCATGTATCAAATGAACCGGGTTCAAATGATTCCAGAATTCCACATCGGTGTAATTTGGTCATGCGTTTCTTACTTACATGGCCAAGACGACAATGCCACGTATAGGAGTCTATTTGATTATCTATTCGAGCACGTTTGTTGCTAACTTCGATATTGAAAACGTCACCGGATAAATCTAACGTGTAGATACCATTGCATAAAGTTCCGGTCCCATAAAGAACACCATTTAAAGTTATGTAACAACAATTGTTACTAAAAGTTAAATGATAACCCTTTTCATTCAAGCATGAAATAGATACAATGTTCTTTATTAACGAAGGAACAAAATAACAATTATCCAATTCTAAGACAAGTCCAGTAGGGAGCTTTAGCAAATATGTTCCGATGGCAACAGCAGCAATCTTTGCTCCATTTCCAACTCGCAAATTCGCTTCTCCCTTGACGAGTCTTCTTCTATTCCTTAGCCCCTGTATGTCATTACATATATGTGAGCTACACCCAGTATCAAGTACCCAGGTGTACGAGGAAATAGAGTGACATTCAATAACGAAGATACCTGAAGAGGATGGGGCATCGGATGCCTTCTTCTTCAAGGACTCAAGATAAACCTTGCAGTTTCTTCNGAGTCTTCTTCTATTTCTTAGCCCCTGTATGTCATTACATATATGTGAGCTACACCCAGTATCAAATACCCAGGTGTAAGAGGAAATAGAGTGACATTCAATAACGAAGATGCCTGAAGAGGATGGGGCATCAGATGCCTTCTTCTTCAAGGACTCAAGATAAACCTTGCAGTTTCTTCGCCAGTGACCCTCCTTGCTACAATGATGGCAAGTGCCTTTTGGTGGCTTTTCAATCCTTTTGTCCTTAGTTAACTTATTGGTGTCCAAAATGGAACGCAAATTCAGAGAAGACATGATCAGGTGATTATCCTAGAAATACAAATTGAGGTTATGTGATGAGAATGATAAAGAATGCATCAATATGCATTAATTAAATTGTATTTATTTTTCGAATTGAATAACCCTTTTTATCAATTCGGGAGATTGCAGGAACATCTCCAAATAGGTTGATATCCAACCATAGATAAGAACAACCATGGCTGGGGCCATCAAGTTATTCTTAGCTATAAAGGTAGGTAATTATACCGATTACATATTACATATATGTAACTATCACATTATGCTATCAACTAATTGAATGTTTGCATAAATCATTGGGTTGTTAAGTCATTAACAAGTATGCAACAATATACATAGCACCCAACTGCACCTGTCTTTACATCGACCTTGGCTGTGGCATAACAAATCGATGCTCCAAGCTTAAGGCTGACCCATTAATCAAGAAATAGTTTTAATATGGTTGGAGCTCATTCAACCATTTAGTCAGGCTTGGATGTGTCCAACAACCAAAACTAAGGATTGACCTCTGACTCCAACTATATTAATCATAAACTAATTCCATGGTTTGAACATGTCGAGGTTCAAGCCGGGCATGGATGTGTCCATCAACCCAAACGAGAAAGAAAACTCCGGTTCTAACCATATTAATGGAAGGTGTTGGCCTTAATATTTTGTAAGGGGTTTTAGGTCTCATCCTTTTCTTTTAAGCACATTCATGACATATAATTATGTCATGTTCTAACGATTTTCTTAATAAAGTATGTATGTGACTTAATTTATCAAGTCTCATTAATTGAATTAGGAACCGGATTTCCTAATTCTAATTTCACACTTTATTCAAGGAATTGTTTTGGGAAACAATTTCCTAAATTATCATAATCAATTTCGGAAATAATATGTTTAAGACTTTGATTTCTCTAAATCAAATCTTATTAAATTAAGAGATAGATTCCCTTAATTCAACCACATATTATTTTCATGAAAATCTTATTTAAGGAAATATACTCTATAGGAAATAATTTTCCTAATTAATTTTAGAGACAATAATATGTAAGAGCATCACCTCATAAATCAAATAACAAAATTATGGTTTGAGAATCACCTCAAAAATTTCCAAGATTTGATCACATATTTTATTTATGGAAAATTAATATCAATAAATAACTTAATTTGGACGGCTCCCCGAGGCTCAATCCAAAATAAGAATTTATTGATAATATAATTTGGACGGCTCCCCGAGGCTAAATCCAAGTTAAACATTTGACAAATTAAATTCAATTTAGGAAATTTAATTATAACAACTAACTTTAAATTGGACGGCTCCCCGAGGCTCAATCCAAAATAAAAAATTTTATAAATAATTTAATTTCCAATTATGAATTTAAATGCCAATTAATATTCCCATAATTTGTCTAGACTTTTTTGAAAGAAAGTGTCCAAAATTGCGAGCTTTCCATAAATGGAAAGTTCCCAAAAATAAAAAAAAATCAGAATAATTGTAAGTTTCTGGTACAAAGAAAACTTACGTATTTCAAAAATTGGAAAATTTCCAAAACAGGAAATTTCCAAAAATGGAAAGTTTTCACAATTATCATAAAATTTCAAAAACAAAGATATTTCAAAAGTTTGCGAAATTTCATGAGGATTTTCAAACCTTGAAATTCCTAAATCTAAAATTTACCATAATTGGAAAGTTTCCATAATTGAAAAATTTTCCAAAATTGAGATCATGACAAAGTTTTCCGCAAAGCAATTATATGATTATGTCGAACACTAACCGGCTCTGATACCACTGTTGGGGCCGGGTGCATGTTGACATGAATGCGGGTTCGTAATTTTAAAATTTATTACGTGCAGCGGAAGATTTAGCATAAATAATTTCCCAAATTATTTAACCGCACATCTAAGCATGCAACCTTATATTGTGTAGACATGATCATATATTAAAATTTTGCAGAAAGTAAACTAATTTACTTAATACCTCGCGTAACTTGAAGGAAGGGACGAGATCCAACCGTAAGCGTCCGTTAGAAGCTCCGCCTCTATTCGTGTCCACGCTGAGTTTTCTTCGGGATGACTTCGCAAAGCTAGGAGTTTCGTGCCAACAAGAACTACTAGATTCTCCAAAGGCACGACAAGAATACCAAGAGAGAGATGGGAAGACTAACCACCAAACGAAGAACAGAATCAAGATTCCGGGAGGAAGGAAGATGTTGCGCCCGCTTCTTCTTCTTCTTCGGCAGCTGCTTGGTGGATGAAGCTCACGGCAACGAAGGGGTCCTCCTTTTAGGGCCGACGGCACTAGAGGAGGGAGAGGGAGAGAAGGAGAGAGAGAGAGGGCTTATTTCTAGATCTCTTAGATTGATTTCCAAGCCTTGCCATGCTTCCTTTATATAGTAGTCTCTCAACCGCCAAGTCTCCTTTTTATAGAATAAATTTTCATAAGAAATTTATCATATAAATTTTTCTATGAATTATTCCATCATGCAAAGTTTTTATCATAATTTAATTTATGATAAAAGAACCATGTCTCCCTTTTCTTATGGAAAGAAATATCTTTATATAAATATCTTTATATAAATGTCTTTATATAAATTTCTTTATCCATAATTTTATAAAACAAACCCCGCTCGGTTTATTTTATAATTTGAACCAAACTATTTGGTTCTCCCTTTTGATGTGGCCGGCCAAACAAAGAGGGTGGGGACCCTCTTTGGCCGGCCTATCCAGGCCACACCCCAATGAATTAAACTCAATTAATTCATCTATTAAGTCTTCAAAAGACTTAGCCATTTTACGCTTCCGATGCGTCTCTGAAAAATTCAGATTCGACTTATCGTTTGGCTCAACCAAACCTAATCTCTCTTGATTGGAAAATCCAATTTTCAACTCGTTTTAAATCCCTCGGATTACTCGTAGTGCGTGTGACTAAATAGGCTTTCGATTTATGTTGGCCGTCTATAATTAACCAATTATAGAACGATCATGAATGACACCTAGTAGTACATCATGATCCCCAATTAATCGAAAGATCAACGGTTGACCTCAGAAACATTTCTGAAACCCTTTAGCAGCTATAATGAATCATGCCACATTCCCTTCACCATCTTATACCCACTTGGTTTAGGACATGGTCTATGTGTATCAGTCCCCACTAGGCTGACTACGTCACACCTAGCCCAAGTAATGTTTTCTCGTCCTACGGATTCTAATTACTCTCATGTATCTAAGAGATTTATACTCTGAACATGTCATGCTCTGGCCAGAGGCTTCGAGTAACAATCTGACGAAAGGCCTTGGGTATACATCTCCTCGCAAGGAGTGGTGAATCCTTTGTAGGCTGTTCAAACATCTTCGGGCACTTCGGCTTATACCCAATCATCCTGGGTCTACACCTCCTTGGAGATGCTTGCTTAAGATGTCAAAGTATAAGTCTCCATGACCTAGATGACTTGAACACCGCATGTCAAAAGAACATCGCACTTAAGCTGCAGTAAGAACTTAACTGACATGTCTATATGTAGACTACCATATGAAGTTTTACAGCCAGTCACTCCAATGAACTAGTTCCCTTAACTAGCATTCATGTTTATCTCCAGACATCCCAATGTCACCAGCCAGTGAGAATCAGCTGATTAGAGAATAACTCATGCTAGTCTCAACTGAATTGATAGAGCCCGTTTTTATCAATTCATCGACTAGGGACAATTTCAATACTTCACAATTGCACATGTAGAGATAATCACTAGTTGTGAATTCATCACAAATTCTGTCATGCTATGAATTGTATTGCGGACATTCAGTAAATGAGTTTAAGATCTCAATCAAATACATAAACATGTATACTCAAATAGTGAATCTTCATTTATTAAAATAAATAATTACAATCATATGGCGATTGCCTTAGGACACTTTTCTCATATCACTAACACAAGGATGGTGTGATGGTAGACCCCAGCAAAATAGATGCAGTAAGTAACTGGGTTATACCGAAGAATGCCAGTGAGATCCGAAGTTTTCTAGTCTAGCCGGTTACTACAGGAAGTTTGTAGAGGATTTCTCTATAATAGCCTCTCCACTGACAGCTCTTAGTAGGAAGAACAGAAAGTTTCAGTGGACAGAGGACTGCGAGAACAGTTTTACAGAATTAAAAAGAAGATTGACTAGTGCTCCCATCCTGGCTCTTCCAATGACCACTGACAGCTTTGACATATATAGTGATGCTTCTAAATTAGGACTTGGAGCAGTGCTGATGCATAATGGCAAGGTTATCGCCTATGCCTCTTGACAACTCAAGGATTATGAAAAGAACTACCCTACTCATGACCTTGAGCTAGCTGCAGTAGTGTTCGCTCTCATGATCTGGAGGCATTACTTATACGGAGCTCAGTGTAGGATTTTCACAGATCATCAGAGTCTGAAGTATTTCTTTACACAGAAGGATCTGAACATGAGGCAACGCAGATGGCTTGAGCTGGTCAAGGATTATGACATTGACATCCTCTACCATCCAGGCAAAGCTAATAAGGTGGCAGACGCACTTAGCAGGAAATCTAGTGTCACCCTACTATCTTTGTCTACGATGTCGCATCCCCTTCAGAAGGAAATATCAGAGTTCGGACTGGAAATTATTGTTGGGCAACTCTCCACTTTGACATTAGTGTTAACCCTGCTTGAAGACATCCAGACAGCACAGGATCAAGATCCTGACCTTCAAAAAATCAAGCAGGGGATAACAGAATCAGAAAATGGGGAGTTTCGCCTATCAGATAGTGGGATACTGTATTACGGTGACCGCTTATGTGTTCCAAACCAAGAAGAGCTCCGAAGGAAGATCCTAGAAGAAGCACATGGATCTCCTTATGCGATGCATCCTGGTTCCACCAAAATGTACCATGACCTCAGGGGACATTTTTGGTGTCCTGGGATGAAGAGAGGCATCGCCAGATATGTCTGACATGCCAAAGGGTCAAGGCAGAACATTAGAGACTAGGAGGAGTTTTGCAGCCTATCCAGATTCCAGAATGGAAATGGGAAGATATTTCCATGGATTTTATAGTGGGACTACCCAGAACAATGAATGGATATGATGCAATCTGGGTAATAGTTGACAGATTGACTAAGTCTGCCCACTTCCTAGCTATCAAGATCTCCTATTCCATGGAACAACTAGCTCAGTTATACCTCAAGGAGATCGTCAGACTACATGGAGTCCCTAGGACTATCATTTCAGATAGGGACAGTAGGTTCACTTCGCACTTCTGGGAGTGCGTATAGACAACACTAGGCACCAAACTGAAGTTTAGCATAGCTTTCCATCCTCAGACAGATGGTCAAACAGAGAGAGTTAATCAAGTACTAGAAGATATGGTCAGAGCTTGTGCTTTAGATTACAAGGGTAGTTGGTGCAGATACCTGTGCTTAGCAGAATTCGCCTACAACAATAGTTATCAGGCCACTATCGGCTAGGCACCCTATAAGGCTTTATATGGGCGGAGGTGTAGATCTCCTATCTACTGGTACGAGGGTGGTGAGAGGCAAGAGTCAGGCCTACATACAGATCTTATAGATGATACCACCGTAGCCATACAGCAGATCCGCCAGAGAATAGAAACAGCTCAGAGCCACCAGAAGAGCTATGCTGATACACGGGAGTTTGAAGTTGGGGGTTCAGTATTCCTCATAGTGGCTCCCATGAAGGGAGTAATGCGTTTTGGGAAGAAGGGCAAGCTAAGTCCCAGTTGTGTAGGACCATACCCCATCACTAGAAGAGTTGGCAAAGTAGCTTATGAGCTAGAGCTACCTCAGGAGATGGCAGCTATCCATAATGTATTTCATGTCTCCATGCTTAAGAAGCATATCCCAGATGCCACCCAGGTGATAGAGCCACAGACAGTACAAGTCCGCGAAGATCTCAGTTATGATAGTCGGCCTATTCAGATAATAAACCGAGCAGTTAAGAAATTGTGGAACAATGAGGTACCATTAGTGAAAGTCATATGGCAAAATCACAGAATAGAAGAGGGAACATGGGAACCAGAGGACAACATGAGGCAGAAATACCCAGAGCAGTTTTAAGTTCGAGGATGAACTTTTTATAAGGTATGGGGGATTGTAACGCCCAAAAATTCTCAAAACAAATTTTAAAAATATCCTACAATTAATTCTGAATTTATGGATATTTTTATAGAATTTTTTCATAGACAAATAAGGAAAAAAATGAATAAAAAAAAGAATGCGCGTTAAAAAGCTTTAGGAGAGGTTTGACCCCTAGACCTTTAATATAAGTGAAGAATAAGTTTACCATGTGGGATGAGTTTGTTTTCATTTCAATAGACTAGAAGAAAATATAGATAAGGTGAAGTTAGTTAAATTTTCCATAAATATAAAAGGGAACTTAAGGTTTTTTTTATTGAAACTTTTCCTCACTTGTCACCGCCGAACCCTCTCCTCTCTTGGGCAATTTCTCCTCTCCCTCTCCTGAGTCTTTCTCTCCCTCACTCATGGCAAACCAAGGAAGAGGTCCTAGGGCTTGTGTTGGGCGAATTCAAGAAGGAGGACGCGCTAGGGGATCATCTCAAGGAGTAGTTCGTCGTTAGAACCTCTCCGAGACTCCAAGGACCTTCCCTCTCCCTAAGCCCTACGCCCTAGAGTTGTAAGAACAAGTGCAGGATGTAAGTATTTCTCACCTGCGGTATAAGTAGCTTCGTTTGTATGATTTATTGTCCTAGTTTATCTAATTGCAATTTCATGCCCATATGTGCAGATTTACTCTCTCTACCGACTTTAAGGGCACCACTAGATGGGCTGGACGTGCTTCCCCCTTTAGTTTGGGGTTTAGACGCAC
The DNA here is from genome assembly GCA_024364735.1 of Boesenbergia rotunda. Taxonomy (NCBI): domain Eukaryota; kingdom Viridiplantae; phylum Streptophyta; class Magnoliopsida; order Zingiberales; family Zingiberaceae; genus Boesenbergia; species Boesenbergia rotunda. Next base: position 346,943 of record JAGFNQ010008303.1, on the reverse strand, counting down.
CGTCGAGTGCTTAGGAAGTGTCCTTAAATTAAAAAGGGGAGTTTTTAGGCATGCAAGGTGCTCGAGAAAATGTTAAGAAGCTCTAATATGAGTTTTAGCATGTTATGAAGTTAGCTACCCTTGCTTTTGGTTTATGGACCCTAGTTCGTCCATTGGGTGGGCTCCTAGACCGCCCCTAGGCTCTAGATCGCCTAGTAGATGCAATGTTAAAGAAAAGAATATTTATGAAAGTATTTTACTTTTTATGGCATGTGCTTGGACTCTAGTTCGTCCATGGGTGGGCTCCTAGTTGCCCCTAGTCTCCTAGTTTGGCTAGTAGTAGTACCCTAATGGGTTCGGGATTAGCTACTTCGGATCTATTTAGGGATGCACGCATTAGCAGCACATTGTCGGGCCCACAGCAGCATGATTATTATTTTCACTTATTATATGTATAAGTTTTAAAGGTTCACTAATAGCTTTAAGTGAAAACAGTTTTAAGATCATACTTAGTTCAGTTAGATTCTACGTATGTTATGTGAATTTAGTTATAAGAATAAGATTTAGTTCATGTGCTTAGTATGATGAGTATGCCATGATATTTATTTTGATTATATGTTTCAGCAAGATTAAATGACAAACATGATATGTTTTTCCTACATGTGCTTTCAAAAGCATGAGTTTCGAGATATGCATTGTTTTGTGAGTAGGATGGTACTTACTAAACTTTATGCTTATAGTTTCATTTTCCTTATACTGCAGATAAGGGCAAAGGAAAAATAGAGTAGCGGAAGCGGCAGGAATGATGTGTAGTGTGTGATGGTGGAAACTTGGAATGAAAGAACCTTGGGAACTTGCATTAAGAGGATATGTTATTAAGAATGTTAAACGAATTAGTTCCATGTCATGTTTACTATTTTCCGCATCTTATGTACCTTTGTCATGTTGAGTGATACATTCAAGTGCATGTTTCTAGTTATACTTTGACATGTTGTTAGCTTCTACATGTGATATGTTGGGTGATACATTCCAAGTGCATGTTAATTAGTAGTAAAATGAATGGATTAAGGCCATAGAACCATTTCTGATATTATAGTGCTACTATTGATGCATCTAGACTGAATCAATGCCTAGTTTTAGTAGCAAGTTGATACAAAGTTCATGCTTCTAATTTCATGCTTAGAAATGGTTAAAGTATGTTTTAATGTCATGAAAACATGTAGAATATGGCTTAGAATCATTGTATTCCTATTATTAAGCTCAAATGTGAGTTTGTGGTGTTTTTGGTACAAAGTAGGTTGACCTTGGCACGTTTCTGGAATCTGAATTTTCAGATTTCATAACTACCAGTCGACTGCGACAGTTACCAGTTGACTAGGACCAACAGAAAAATGACACAGATAGTTTCTGTCGCCTCGTGCAGTCGACGGAAATATATTAGTCGACTGGTGCCAATCTAAAACAGAATGTGATGTAGAGCTCCTAGTTAGTGCTTCAGTCATGCAACGCTGAGGTTGGGGGACCAAATCCTGGCCAAGCTAATAACATTAATGTTTTTGTTTTATTTTTGTTTTATTTTGGTTGGTTAGTACTTCCAACATATTATGATTTACCGCAACATGCTTAAGTTAAAAATTGTTTGTTCAGTACATAGCAAAAATAAATAAGTTTTTTTTTAAATTCTCCCAGCTGGTTTAGGTTAAATGAAAACAATGATCAGTTATCAGTAATCATTAATTAGTCAGTTAGTTAGTAGCGATCCGCCTTAAAGCTTAGTACCAGAAGGCGAGTCGTTACAGAGGTCTCTTGGATCGACTGTGTATTCGCTTAGGAAACCCGCCAAGCCATACCCAACAATTGGTATCAGAGCTGAGGTTTCCGGCTTTGTGTGTTTAGGATTGGTTATTTTTTGCATTTTCATACATTTTATTTTGCTGGATGATGCGTGGATGTGTGTATGCAAACATTGTGTTGCAGGCACGAGATTCCAACTTCATGGCCAAATAATGATTGTGTGATGGTTATGCATATTTTTGTAATTAATTAATACTTGGGGATGACGAGGCTAGGTATTTAATTTTTGTAATTAAATACGACGCATGTTTAGCCGAGCTTTTTAGTTTGCTTTCGATCTAGAATTCATGTACACTCCTTTATGGAGTATAGGATCGATGATGTAAATAATTAGCTAGTCATTTCGGCTCGGAGATCCCTCAAAGTTGCTTGCGCAGAAGGAAGGGAGGAGAGGATGAAGTGACGACACGACTGGAGGCGCATTAGAGACCAAGGGCCATGAAAGTTGGAAAATCTAGGATTTTCTTTATTTTTCATATTATTGGTTATGTACTTGGTTGTGTAGTTGTGCTAGTAAAATTCCTCGAGATAAATTACTAAGTGGGAGAGGGACCCTAAGGGTCCTGCGGCTTCCATTACAATTCGAGAAGTGATACGAACAAGTCTACGCGTCGGCTCTGAGTGTTGGTGCAAGTTGCATAGTGATGTCCTCTTCTAAGTGTTTTAATGTTTGACAATAGACTTAAGTCAGTGATACATTAAATAGACAAAGGGGAGTTAAGAGAGAAGTAACAAGTGGATCAAAGTCCTAGTGAATCTAGGCAATAAGTCCTGGTTCGGGGAATTGTGCACTAAGTCTTGGCAAAGGGCTGGGCACCGAAGACCTGCTCGGAAGGTGGGCACTAAGTCCTGATCGAGGATTGGGCACGAAGTCCTGGTCGAGGACTGTTAGTAATATGAGAGAAGTGTCCTAAGGCAATCGTCATATGATTGTAATCATTTATTTTAATAAATGAAGATTCACTATTTGAGTATAAATGTTTGTGTATTTGATTGAGATCTTAAACTCATTTACTGAATGTCCACAATATAATTCACAACATGAGAGAATTTGTGATGAATTCACAAATAGTGATTATCTCTACATGTGCAATTGTGAAGTATTGAAATTGTCCCTAGTCGATGAATTGATAAAAACGGACACTATCAATTCTGTTGAGACTAGCATGGTTTATTCTCTAATCAGCTGATTCTCACTGGCTGGTGACATTGGGATGTCCGGAGATAAACATGAATGCTAGTTAAGGGAACTAGTTCATTGGAGTGACTGGCTGTAAAACTTCATATGGTAGTCTACATATAGACATGTCAGTGAAGTTTTACTGTAGCTTAAGTGCGATGTTCCTTTGACTTGTGGTGTTCAAGTCATCTTGGTCATGGAGACTTATACTTTGACATCTTAAGCAAGTATCTCCAAGGAGGTGTGGACCCAGGATGATTGGGTATAAGCCAATGAGCCCAAAGATGTTTGAACAGTCTACAAAGGATTCACCACTCCTTGCGAGGAGATGTATACCCAAGGCCTGTCGTCGGATTGTTACTCGAAGCCTCTGGCCAGAGCATGACATGTTAAGAGTATGGATCTCTTAGATACATGAGAGTAATTAGAATCCGTAGGACGAGAAAATGTTACTTGGGCTAGGTGTGACGTAGTCAGCCTAGTGGGGACTGACACACATAGACCATGTCCTGAAACAAGTGGGTATAAGATGGCGAAGGGAATGAGGCACGATTCATTATAGCTGCTGAAGGGTTTCAGAATCATTTCTGGGGTCAACCGTTGATCTTTCGATTAATTGGGGATCATGATGTACTACTAGGTGCCACTCATGATCGTTATATAATTGGTTAATTATAGACGGCCAACATAAATTGAAAGCCTATTTAGTCACATGCACTACGAGTAATCCGAGGGATTTAAAACGAGTTGAAAATTGGATTTTCCGATCAAGAGAGATAAGTCGAATCTGAATTTTTTAGAGACGCATCTGAAGCGTAAAATGACTAAGTCTTTTGAAGACTTGTTGGATGAATTAAATGAGTTTCATTCATTGGGTCAAGGCTTGGATGTGGCCGGCCAAAGAGGGTATCCACCCTCTTTGGTTGGCCGACCACAACAAAAAGGGGAGAACCAAATTGTTTGGTTCAAGTTATAAAATAAACCAAGTGTGGTTTGTTTTATAAAATTATGGATAATATAAATTTTATAAACCGAGGTTTGGTTTATTATTTTCATGGAAATTAAAATAAACTTTGAATAGTTTATTTTATTTTATAAAATCAATTATGAATTGATTTTCCATGATAAGAAAAATTTATATAATAAATTTCTTGTGAAAATTTATTCCATAAGAAAAGGGAGACATGGTTGATTTTTTATCATAAATTAAATTATGATAAAAGCTTGGCATGATGGAATAAATCATAGAAAAATTTATATGATAAATTTCTTATGAAAAATTTATTCCAGAAAAAGGAGACTTGGCGGTTGAGAGGCCACTATATAAAGGAACCAAGGCAAGGCTTGGAAATCAATCCAAAAGATCTAGGAATAAGCCCCCTCTCTCTCTCCTTCTCCCCTCTCCCTTCTCTAGTGCCGTCGGCCCTAGAGGAGGCCCTTGCTGCAGTGAGCTACAACCACCACCGGCCTCCTTCTTCAGCGTCCAAGCTCTGGCGATCAGCCACCTTTGGCCACCAAGAAGCTGCTACAAGAAGAAGAAGTGGGCGCAACTCATTCCTTCTTCCCGGAATCTTGATTCCGTTATTCTCTTGGTGGTTAGTCTTCCGATTTATCTATCTTGGTATTCTTGTCGTGTCTTTGGAGAATCTAGTAGTTCTCGTCGACACGAGACTCGTGGCTTTGCGAAGTCATCCCGAAGCAAACTCGGCGTGGACCCGAATAGAGGCGGAGCTTCCAAGGGACGCTTACGGTTGGATCTCGTCCCTTTCTTAGAGTTATGCGAGGTAACAAGTAAATTTGTTTACGCTTCTGCAAAATTTAAAATATATGATCATGTCTACACAACATAAGGTTGCAGGCTAGATGTGTGGTTAAATAATTTTGAGAAATTATTTATGCTAAATCTTCCGCTACGCGTAATTAATTTTTAAAATTACAAACCCGCATCCATGTCAACATGCACCCGGTCCCAACAAAGACTGGGCAAGAAGACCTGGCCATGGGTTGGGCACCGAAGTCCTGGTCGAGGACTGGGCAAGAAGACCTGGCTGAGGGTTAGGCACCGAAATCCTGGACTTAGGGTTTGGGCACGAAGTCTTAGTCCGAGGGACTAAGCAACTTAGCTGAGCGATGACTAAGGACAGAAGTAGAGACAGGCCAGGGTTCGGGCGTCTCGAGGTCCGGAAGTATCGAAAGCTAAGCAAAAGTCCACCCGAAGGACTGGGTGGCAACCATCTCCTGAGAGGAGTAGGTGAAAGGTGCATTCTCGGGGGTGGGAACTTGCGGCAATTCGACCTACAGTTTCGTGGAGCCCCAAAGTCAGAACAAAGACAGCTACGACTGTAAAAAATTATCTAATACGCTTGCTTTGCTGTTTTGGAACTAACCTTGAATGCAGGACCGAAGGAATGTGATTCTGCAGCTCAGAACACCCAAAGGAGAGGGGCAGACAGCTGGGCAGGGCGCCCTGGAGGTCCCGGGCGCCCCCAAGGTCAAGGTAAAACAAGGAAGCAAGAGTTGCTTCGAAACTGCAGTGAGCAGGGCGCCCTGGAGGTCCCGGGCACCCTGAGTCAAAGTAAAAAGTGAAACGAAGCTAAGTCAGCAACGAAGCCAGCAGACCATGTCAACCAGGGCACCCCCGTCAGCTCCTAGGCCGATTCTGGAGGGATAAGCGCTGACCAATCTACGGATGAGGTTTCTCGGATCCGAAGGCATGTGTCAGGTGCCCCCGACGTCCAGGGCGCCCCCAGGAGCACTATAAAAGGGGCTCGACCCCTAAGGCTTCAGACACAACTGCTGTGAGTGATTTCTAAGCATTTTGACTGACGACAACGTGCTAATGATGAGGCTCTACGGCCGGGAGGCCCCAGGAGGAAGTGCGCGACAGTTTGGAGGTCTAGATCGGCCGAGTTTCAAACCCTAGTTGTTCGGTTTGCGTTTAATATTCTGTACTTTGTTATACTTTTGATTGTACTTCTACATTGTAAGACGGGTTTTCTCCGCCTTCGGAAATTCTGGAAAGGAGACCAATAGTGGAGTCATGCCGAGTACATAGGCCTTGGACGTACTGACCCTGGGGGATTGGGAACCAAGTAAATAAATGCCACTGTGTCCTTGTGTTCTTTCTATTTTATTTTACGCTGCACTAACACTCTAAGTCCAGTATGAACGAAAGTTTTACAAAGTTTCCGAAAAAGTTTTTACGGTCGATATTCACCCCCCCCCCTCTATCGACGACACCGGTCCTACAAGTAGTATTATAGCCAGGCCGCTCTTCATCGGACTAACTGCCGACGGAGCAATGACGTCAGGAGTTGAGGGGAAGCCCAGTGGTGAATCAGCTACATTTTAATTTTAAATGTCAAATTTTAAATTCCATGTTATATGCTTCACTTGCAGGGAGAGAGCGCACTATAAAAATCAGTGCCCTACTCGTAAGACTCGGTCTACACCACCGGCGGCAAAGGGGGCACCAGCGCCAGGAGTCCATAAAAACAAGGATCATTTACGATGCTTCAAATGTGAGAAATTTAGACACTACAAAAACAAATGTCCCACAAAGGTACGTAAAATTTACATTCCGAAAAGCTTCAAAATTTCTGCACTAGCTTATGTAAATAATGTAGACAATTTTTCTGATAAATTAGAAATATTACGCAGTCAAATAGATATCTTGCATAATCAGTTAGAAAAAGTAAATAATTCTAAAATATCAAAAATCAACACTTTAATCCTTAATGTTAACTCGATAATTTCCAAAGTTAATTCTGAAATTAATTCTAGAATTAATCTGAATTTTAATTCGGATAATTCCAAATTCAAATTCGAAAATCCTTCGCATAATTCCGAATTCAAATTCGAAAATCCTAAAGGTAATCCCGAATTAAAATTTGAAAATCCTGAGGATAATTCTAAATTTGATAATACTTTAGATAATAATGAATTCAAATTTGAAACTCCGTTGTATAACTCTGAATTCGAAATTGAAAATCCTAAGGATAATTCAGAAATTAATTCAGAAAATATTATTTCTGAGGATAATTCTGAAAATAAAATTCTTCTAGATAACAACTTAATTACAGATAATCTTGAAAATTATTACAAAACTTTAACTAGTGGCCCAAAGTACTCCTCCTACCTTGAGGATACTAAAAGATGTAATTTTGAGGATGAGGAGGATATGGAACTATCTAAGATAAATGTCATAATTAATAAAGTTTACAAAGGTTCAAATAAATCTGAATTGTTAGAAAAATTTGAAAAGATAGATAAAGGTGAAGCAGAAATTTTTGAAATAATGAAAATGATGAACTTAAACCCACAACTATTAATTAATCATTTCAACCTTAATTATTCAAACCTTAATTAACTGAAAATCTTATTCAAATTAAATCCTAATTAAGTTCAAATTAAGTTCAAATTAATTCAAATTAAATCCTAATTAAATTAAATTCAAATTAAATCATAATTAAATTAAATACAAATTAAAATGAAATTAATCCTAATTAAATTAAATTAAATTCATATTAAATCATATTTTAATTTAATTAAATTAAATTCTAATTAAATCCTAATTAAATTCAAATTAAATTCTAATTAAATCATAATTAAATTAAATTCAAATTAAATCCTAATTAAATTAAATTCAAATTAAATCCTAATTAAATTAAATTAAATTAAATTCTAATTAAATTCGAATTAAATCATAATTAAATTCAAATTACATTCTAATTAAATCCTAATTAAAATAAATTCAAATTAAATCCTAATTAAATTAAATTGAAATTAAATTCAAATTAAATCCTAATTAAATTAAATTCAAATTAAATCCTAATTCAAATTAAATTAAAATTAAATCCAAATTATATTAAAATTTAAATTAATTCTAATTAAATCCTAATTAAATTCAAATTATTCAATTAATCTTAAATAATTCAAATTAATCAATTAAATCTTAAATATTTCAAATAATTCAATTAAATCTTAAATAATTCAAATTAATCAAGTAAATCTTAATTAAATTAAATCAAATTAATTCATTTAAATCATAATTAATTCAAACTTAAATTAATTCAGTTAAATCTTAATTAAATCAAATTCAAATTAATATAGATTAATTCAATTAAATCTCAATTAAATCCAGTTCTAATTAATTCATATTAATTAAACTAATTCCTAATTAATTCAACCTTAATTAATCTCTAATTAATTCAACTTCAATTAATTAATTTGAATCCAACCAAATCTTAATTAACTTAAACTCGAACTAAAATAAAATCTTACCCAAACCGCAACAATAAACTTAGTAAAATTAAATATGTCAAAGTGGGTTGACATATTCGCGGGCTCACACGACATCTATCAAATCGGGAATTTGATACATTTTTAGAAACTTTAAATAAAATGATTTAAATTGTTTGACTCATGCTTAACTGTCATGCCATGCATATGCAATTTTCTTAAAATATATGTCATGTCATTCACGTTTAATTTTTATGCATAATTTAGAACGGCTATAGGAAAAAGAATAATTGAAACTTGATCAACCTAGTATTAGGTGGAGGTGAGATGATAGTACGTTAGGGAAGTCTTTTTGGTAGAACTAGCTGAAGCTACCGATCCAAGACCCAAACTAGTTAGACCAAAATCTTTCAAGGAGTAACTTGAAGATGATGTAACGACCCGGCCCGTCTACCGGCCCATTTACCGGTCCTCACGACCATCGTACCATCGTACCGTCGACCATCAACCGTGCCGTTACTCATACTAGGTCTTCCTACCGCTGGGTGTGGATTTTTGCATTCCCAGGATTCGAACCCTAGACCCAGGCTTAAATCTTGTTCTTTATGAATCCTGAATACCAATTGAGCTATTGTAACGACCCGGCCCGTCTTTCGGCCCATTTACCGGCCCATTTATTGGTCCTCACGACCGTCGTACCGTCGACCATCGACCATGCCGTTACTCATACTAGGTCTTCCCACCCCTGGGTGTGGATTTTTGCCTTCCCAGGATTCGAACCCTAGACCCAGGATTAAATCTAGCTCAATTGGTATTCAGGATTCATAAAGAACTAGATTTAATCCTGGGTCTAGGGTTCGAATCCTGGGAAGGCAAAAATCCACACCCAGGGGTGGGAAGACCTAGTATGAGTAACGGCATGGTCGATGGTCGACGGTACGACGGTACGACGGTCGTGAGGACCGGTAAATGGGCCAGTAAATGGGCCAGAAGACGGGTCGGGTCGTTACAATAAAATGGACCTGTAACGCCTGCCTTTTTCCCACACCTTATGGTGTGGAGAGGAAGGCGTCGTTACGCTTAACATACATGGACCTAGAGAACATCTTAATGCAACGGAATCAATTTTTTTTCTACACATGCTTTTAATCATGCAGCTAACTCGTGAAACATTTATATATGTCTAAACTTGTCATTCATGAATCTAGTGTCATTGAACATAGCATATTATCAACATGCATGGCATCATGATATAATCATTCCATAGCCTATTCATTGTCATCATAAGTAGCACGTAACTTATCCGTAAACATCATAAGTCTTAAGTCATTCTTTAGGCATACCCATCATAAACATAGCATAAAATCTAAGAAAGTATTTTAGAACCCAAGACATGCGATACGTGTAAATATAAGAATCCTTTGCCATGTCACTGCCACACACACACATGCTCTTGCCTCTCCTGCTGCTTCCCTTAGTAACCTCGTGCTTGATCTGCGGTACGAGGAAAATAAAACTATAACCACACAGGCTTAGTAAGACCCTTTCCTACTCACTAAAATCATGCGTCACTTAAACATAAACATATCAAGTATCTTGACATAGCATAACTTTGAACATAAACTTAAACATGGTCATGGCATAAGTCATAAGCATATGAACAACTACATAGCATGATTCCTAACATAACCATAGATCTACAACATACCTAGCATGACATAAATCTTAACATACATGAACATAAGACATACCTATACATGGCATAATTCATGGCATACATGAACCTGAGACATACTTATCATAGCATAAGGTACAAGCATAAGCATAAGCATAAAACATAAAACGTACTTACCCTGGCGCGATGCATAACATGGATGTATGCATGAGTCAAATGCATTTTACTACATAAAGATGCTTAGTTTTAAAATCATACTTTTAAATGCTTAGCATAAACATAACATCATTGGGGTCCCCAGCTTGTACCACATACATACATCATAAGCGCGCATCCCTAAGTAAATACGAGGTAGCTTGCCTCAACCTACTAGGGTAAGGACAGCATAGTTGGTAGTCCTAGAACCGGGGCGTTCTTAAGGTGCCCATCCCTGTTGCACAGCTTCGGTAGTGCCAGAACTGTAGACAGCTTCGGTAGTCCAGAACCGGGGCGTTCTTAAGGTGCCCATCCCTTGGACCCTTACATCGGTCCGGTACAAGCCCCATTCATAAAATAAAATAACTATGCATGCTTCATCATTCATACTTGTCATTCATACTTATTTCATATCATCGTTATGCCTTCATCTTTCATGCTTATCATTCATACTTATCATTCATACTTAAGGCATAACCATCATCTTCATTCATACTTATCATTCTTTATTCAGAAAATAGGACATACATGCATAATCATGTTTCTAGTCATAAACGTTACCTTGGTTCATAGAGCTTGCATGATCTTGATACATAAATAAACATGCACTTCAGACATGATACATTTCATCTAGCATACATAATCCTAGTATTCATCATAGGGCATGGATGATAAGCCTCGTATAAATAGGACGTATACTACTAGGGTTCATGACATTCATAACATGCACATACCTTCATAAACCATCAATCTATTATAATCATTTATCAACATACATGCATCATTCAAATTATCATAACATATTCCTATCTCAATTACATATAGTCATGGTATATGATCTAAATATTCATGGGTGAAGCATAACATAAAATCTAACATACATACTCATGTGATATAACACATAAATAAAGATTTTTGTACATAAAGGTCCTTACCTCATGCTTAACTACCTACTATTATCATGGTGACTTATAAGCATGCATTCTTGAGATCTTAACCCAAACCAAACCTTAGGTTTAAGTCTTGGCCGAAACCCTAAGGGGCCATGGATCCTTAGAAAAATTTGCATAGTCATGGTCAACATCCAATCCCTTGCATATTATGTCATAGGAACCCATTGGGACCCTTGATTGGTTTAAACCCTAAGTCCTAGACCTTATTCATGATTTGGCCGAAACCCTAGGAAAGTAATAGGCCCATAGAAAATTCATATAAGTCACCATTTTCATTAATAACATAACATAGCAAAACATACTAATCATGCTTGGAGGTTTGAAAGTTAAACCTAGCCCTATACTTGATGTGGCCGAAACCCTCAAGGGGTTTTAGGGTGCCAAAAACTTCCCTAAATCATAAGTTATGTCCTACATACTATCATAAAATATTCAAGAGCACAAAAGAGAATTTACATCATCTCTAACCCCACAAAACATCCTTGGCCGAAACCCTAAAGTTCCTCTTCATGGTTTCTTCAACATAAATCTTAAACAAAATTCTAAATCTTGTTAAGCATCAAGGAACAATCATACCACAGGTGAGAAGGGTCTTACCTTGGATTATCTTTGGTTTTTAGACCTTAAAAGAGAAGGAAATTGGAAATCCCTTTGACACTTGAACCCTCCTTGCCTTTGTAACCTTGGAAGAAAACCTAGATCTTCCAAAATAGAGCCCTTGGTGGAACTTTTCCTAAGGGGGAGAGCGCCTTGAGGTTTCGGCTAGAGCAAGGAGGAAGAAGAAATGAAGAGGAGAAGGGAAATTGTAACTCCCTTACCATCTTTATACCACATTAAAAGGGGCAAGTGAAGAGTCATGGTGTCTCTTCCCTTGATGACTCTTCATTTTTTCAAAGCCTTAACTAAGATCCACTTCGTTCCCTCATAGCACTCCCTTGCTAGGTGAATTGGTTAGTGCATGCTTGATTGTACATGAGGTCCAAGGTTCAATCCTTGGTGCATGCACTAATTTCCTATTTTATTTTTATTTTATTTCCTATTATTTCGAAATTTCTTTAAAAATTCACCCATATTATGTTAATATTTCTCATTAAAATTCATTTATTTTTATATTAAATTCTACCTAAAATCCACCAATAATCCTGGTACTAGAAAGCCCATATAAGGCCCATTAGTACTTAGTTTCTCAATTTAAGTGAGAAAACCATGGGTTCCTAGGCTAAGGTTCGTACTAATATTTCTAGATCCTCCGGAAAATTATCCAGACATGCTTAATATTTTAAAGAAAATATTAAGAAAATTTTCCGGGTCGCCATACCTCTTGAAAGTTCGTCCTCGAACTTAGAATAGCTCCGGGTACTTATGTCTCATCTCGTCCTCGCGTTCCCAGGTAGCTTCCTCGAACCGTTGACTTTGCCATAGAACCTTGACTAATGGCACTTCCTTGTTCCTTAGCTTCTTGACTTCCCGATCCAAGATCTGTATAGGTCGGCTTTCATAACTTAGGTCCTTCTGAACTGGTATCGACTATGGCTCAATCACTTGGTCCATGTTTGGAATACACTTCTTAAGCATTGACACATGGAACACATTATGGATAGCTGACATTTCCTGAGGCAACTCCAGTTCATATGCCACTTTGCCAACTCTTTTCAGTACCAGGTACGGTCCCACATATCGCGGACTCAATTTCCCTTTCTTCCCGAATCTCATTATCCCTTTCATCGGAGCCACTTTAAGGAATACCAGATCCCCAATATTGAATTCCAGTGGTCTACGCGGGACATCTGCATAACTCTTCTGTCGACTCTGTGCAGCTTCTATCCGTCGTCGAATGGTCTGTATAGCTTGGGTGGTGTCGCCGATGAGATCCGTCGTAAGCCCCATCGCCTTCTTTTCACCACCTTCGTACCAACAGATTGGAGACCTACATCTCCTCCCGTACAAAGCTTCATAAGGCGCCATGCCGATAGTAGCTTGGTAGCTATTATTGTAGGCGAATTTCGCTAAACATAGATATCGGCACCAACTCCCTTTGAAATCTAGAGCACAAGCCCGTAACATATCTTCCAACACTTGATTCACCCGTTCGGTTTGCCCGTCAGTCTGAGGATGAAAAGCTGTACTGAATTGTAATTTGGTGCCGAGGGACTTCTGGACACACTCCCAGAAATGTGAAGTGAAACGACCATCCCTATCTGAGATGATGGTCTTGGGAACTCCATGAAGTCTGATTATCTCCTTAGCATATAATTGAGCCAGTTGCTCAATCGAATACGTCATCTTGATAGCTAAGAAGTGAGCAGACTTCGTCAACCTGTCCACAATTACCCATACTGCATCATATCCATTTGTAGTCTTGGGAAGTCCCGAAATAAAATCCATAGAGATATCTTCCCATTTCCATTCCGGAATCGGAAGTGGCTACAGAACTCCTCCGGGTCGCTGGTGTTCTGCCTTCACTCATTGGCAGGTCAGGCAAGTGCCAACATGCTGAGCCACATCTCTCTTCATACCCGACCACCAGAATTTCTCTTTTAGATCTTGATATATCTTGGTGGATCCTGGATGCATTGAATAAGGGGTTTCGTGAGCTTCGACTAATATCGCTCTCCATAGCTCCGGATCATTAGGAATACATAGACGATCCCTAAGATAGAGTACTCCCCCTCGCTCATCTCCCCTTGGCCCGCCTCAGGATCTTCTACCGTTTCCATCGGGTCTTCTTCTTCAATCTCGAGAACCTCCTCGACCACTTCAAGGTCTTCCTCGAACATCCCGGGGCCTTCCTCAAACATCTCGAGCATCTCGGGATACTCCTCGAATGGCTCGGGATCCTCCTCGTACATCTCGGGATCCTCCTCGAATGGCTCGGGATCCACCTCGTACATCTCGGGATCCTCCTCGAACGGCTCGGGATCCTCCTCGTACGGCTCGAGATCCTCCTCGTACATCTCGGGATCCTCCTCTAACATCTCGATATCCTCCTCTAACATCTCGGGATCCTCCTCTAACATCTCCGGATCCCCCTCGAACGGCTCAGGATCCTCTTCAAACATCTCGGGCTCCCCCTCCGAGTCCCCTCGATCTTCCGGAAACTCATGGCGGAGAAGCTGCTTACATAATTCCGTATATGAGATACGGCATCCGTGCTGCCCCCAGATCTGATGAGCAACCTCTCTCGCCCGATTGGGCAATGAACGAAGCAGAGCTCCGATCCTATGATCATCCATGACTGGAAACCCTTCCTGCTCAAGTTTCCAGAATAGCCGATCCAAAAACCCTATGTTGCCTTGAATTCCAAGGGTCGAACTGTAACCAACTTCCTCTATTCGCTCCATCAGCTCGTGGCACCTCTCAGTGTAGTTCTCATGCAACATCTGGAATTGAAAAAAAATGACATAGTTAGTACCAAACCGACCCGGCCAGTACAAAACCATTTCTTTTTCAATTCGCAAATATATACAGAGAAAAACACACGCAAATCACTTTCTTCTACCCTAGTGATTAAAATATATAACCACTTTCCTACCCTTAAATTCCAAATATTAAAATATCATTCTTATGTACATGTGTACATATCTTTGTAAATAAAATATGCAATTACTTTCCATTATCTACCATAAGGTGTCATTCATACCTACATATCCTAGAATCATAAGATGTCCTATAAAGTGCTTACTACCATAAAATATGCAAAGAGGTACTTACTTGGAAGCTGCAGGAAGGAGGCTTGATGTGTGTGTAGTGAGATGGCAACTGCTCTGATACCAACCTGTAACGCCCGCCTTTTACCCACACCTTATGGTGTGGCGAGGAAGGCGTCGTTACGCTTAACATACATGGATCTAGAGAACATCTTAATGCAGGGGAATCAATTTTTTTCTACACATGCTTTTAATCATGCAGCTAACTCGTGAAACATTTATACATGTCTAAACTTGTCATTCATGAATCTAGTGTCATTGAACATAGCATATTATCAACATGCATGGCATCATGATATAATCATTTCATAACCTATTCATAGTCATCATAAGTAGCACATAACTTATCCGTAAACATCATAAGTCTTAAGTCATTCATTAGGCATACCCATCATAAACATAGCATAAAATCTAAGAAAACATTTCATAACCCAAGACATGCGATACGTGTAAATATAAGAATCCTTTGCCATGTCACTGCCACACACACACATGCTCTTGCCTCTCCTGCTGCTTCCTTTAGTAACCTCGTGCTTGATCTGCGGTACGAGGAAAATAAAACTATAAGCACACAGGCTTAGTAAGACCCTTTCCTACTCACTAAAACCATGAGTCACTTAAACATAAACATACCTATCTTGACATAGCATAACATTGAACATAAACTTAAACATGGTCATGGCATAAGTCATAAGCATATGAACAACTACATAGCATGATTCCTAACATAACTATAGATCTACAACATACTTAGCATGACATAAATCTTAACATACATGAACATAAGACATACCTATAAATGACATAATTCTTAGCATACATGAACCTGAGACATACTTATCATAGCATAAGGTACAAGCATAAGCATAAGCATAAAACATAAAACGTACTTACCCTGGCGCGATGCATAACATGGATGTATGCATGAGTCAAATGCATTTACTACATAAAGATGTTTAGTTTTAAAATCATACTTTTAAATGCTTAGTATAAACATAACATCAGTGGGGTCCCCGACTTGTACCACATACATACATCATAAGCGCGCATCCCTAAGTAAATACGAGGTAGCTAGCCTCAACCTACTAGGGTAAGGACAGCATAGTCGGTAGTCCTAGAACCGGGGCGTTCTTAAGGTGCCCATCCCAATTGCACAGCTTCGGTAGTGCCAGAACTGTGGACAGCTTTGGTAGTCCAGAACTGGAGCATTCTTAAGGTGCCCATCCCTTGGACCCTTACTTCGGTTCGGTACAAGCCCCATTCATAAAATAAAATAACTATGCATGCTTCATCATTCATACTTATCATTCATACTTATTTCATATCATCGTTATGCCTTCATCATTCATGCTTATCATTCATACTTATCATTCATACTTAAGGCATAACCATCATCATCATTCATACTTATCATTCTTTATTCATAAAATAGGACATGCATGCATAATCATGTTTCTAGTCATAAACGTTACCTTGGTTCATAGAGCTTGCATGATCTTGATACATAAATAAACATGCACTTCAGACATGATACATTTCATCTAGCATATATAAACCTAGTATTCATCATAGGGCATGGATGACAAGCCACATATAAATAGGACGTATACTACTAGGGTTCATGACATTCATAACATGCACATACCTTCATAAACCATCAATCTATTATAATCATTTATCAACATACATGCATCATTCTAATTATCATAACATATTCCTATCTCAATTACATATAGTCATGGTATATGATCTAAATATTCATGGGTGAAGCATAACATAAAATCTAACATACATACTCATGTGATATAACACATAAACAAAGATTTTTGTACATAAAGGTCCTTACCTCATGCTTAACTACGTACTATTATCTTGGTGACTTATAAGCATGCATTCTTGAGAACTTAACCCAAACCAAACCTTAGGTTTGGGTCTTGGCCGAAACCCTAAGGGGCCATGGATCCTTAGAAAAATTTGCATAGTCATGGTCAACATCCAATCCCTTGCATATTATGTCATAGGAACCCATTGGGACCCTTGATTGGTTTTAACCCTAAGTCCTAGACCTTATTCATGCTTTGGCCGAAACCCTAGGGAAGTAATAGGCCCTTAGAAAATTCATATAAGTCACCATTTTCATTAATAACATAACATAGCAAAACATACTAATCATGCTTAGAGGTTTGAAATTTAAACCTAGCCCTATATTTGATGTGGCCGAAACCCTCAAGGGGTTTTACGGTGCCAAAAACTTCCCTAAATCATAAGTTATGTCCTACATACTATCATAAAATATTCAAGAGCACAAAAGAGAATTTACATCATCTCTAACCCCACAAAACATCCTTGGCTGAAACCCTAAAGTTCCTCTTCATGGTTTCTTCAACTTAAATCTTAAACAAAATTCTAAATCTTGTTAAGCATAAAGGAACAATCATACCACAGGTGAGAAGGGTCTTACCTTGGATTATCTTTGGTTTTTAGACCTTAAAAGAGAAGGAAATTGAAAATCCCTTTGACACTTGAACCCTCCTTGCCTTTGTAACCTTGGAAGAGAACCTAGATCTTCCAAAATAGAGCCCTTGGTGGAACTTTTCCTAAGGGGGAGAGCACCTTGAGGTTTCAGCTAGAGCAAGGAGGAAGAAGAAATGAAGAGGGGAAGGGAAATTGTAACTCCCTTACCATCTTTATACCGCATTAAAAGGGGCAAGTGAAGAGTCATGGTGTCTCTTCCCTTGATGACTCTTCATTTTTTCCAAGCCTTAACTAAGATCCACTTCATTCCCTCATAGCACTCCCTTGCTAGGTGAATTGGTTAGTGCATGCTTGGTTGTACATGAGGTCCAAGGTTCAATCCTTGGTGCATGCACTAATTTCCTATTTTATTTTTATTTTATTTCCTATTATTTCGAAATTTCTTTAAAAATTCCCCCATAATTATGTTAATATTTCTCATTAAAATCCATTTATTTTTATATTAAATTCTACCTAAAATCCACCAATAATCCTGGTACTAGAAAGCCCATATAAAGCCTATTAGTACTTAGTTTCTCAATTTAAGTGAGAAAACCATGGGTTCCTAGGCTAAGGTTCGTACTAATATTTTTAGATCCTCCGGAAAATTATCCAGACATGCTTAATATTTTAAAGAAAATATTAAGAAAATTTTCCGGGTCGTTACAGATGAATTTTCTATAAAAGGCTTTGTCAAGGAAAGGGTTGATGATCCAATAATGCTACAGCCAAAGAAGGCCTAGTGCCTCACCAAGACCTGGAAGCCAATTACTGAAAATCAAGTTCACTTTACTATTGCTAGATTTGAATCTAACACAAGTTTCAATTAAATCTTAGATTTAATAATAAATTAAGAAAAATGATTCAAACATCTCACAATACACCTATAAGGCAACCTTGCTTGCTGTATTGAGACATCTAGAATGGGTGAGATGTTAAGGACTAATAAATTGATAAGCATATTTCAAAATTGCTAGAATATTTTCTAAAAATATATATTTTCAAAATAGTGCTTCAACATAATAATGTTTGTATGGAATTCATGCTTGTCTGATTGATTATATATGATATGTTTTCAAAAAGTATATCCTTTTAAAAAAATTGTTAGACTCACACAATTAGACACAAGCCTCTTAGGACAACACTAATGTTCCTTAAGGCACTTAGATAGAGTCAAACGATGTTGAGTACAAGGGGAGTGTTTTCACTCTTCTAATTTTTTTTTAAAAAAGGGACTTTTTTGAAAACTGCGCCTTAATTTCTATCACATATGTTTTCAAAAAGGCTTATACTTTAAAAATTATCTTCTTTCCAAATTGTGATTTCAAAATATATCTTCCTGAAAATTGGTGTTCATTTGATTTTGATAAACCCTAAAGACACGGAGGAAGGTCCACTTCATGATCTAAAAGGATTCCTAGGATGTGTTAGATTTAGGGGGAGTCTGAATCAATCTTCTGACAAGTTTTAAATTATTAATTTTGAAAATCATTAGATAATTCCTTTGATATGAACTAAACCCTAAAGACTTAGAGGAAGAGTACTTGTGGTCAACAAGCTTCCCAGGACTGAGTCAAGTTTATGTGGAGGTCAAATTAAAAGAATTATTTAATAACATGTTTTCACTAACTATATCTTCAAAATCTTCCTGAAAATATAAGTCATTCAAAATACTATTATTCTACTTTTCATAATTGTTGTGGCTTATGAAATTATTTTTGAAATAATATTTACTTGGGTTGGTGAACTTCCAGGACACTTAGGAAAATGTCCTTGTAGTCAACAAGAATTCCTAGGATTGTGTCAGACTGGAAGATAAACCAAGTCAAGTAAAATATTGAGTCTTCAAAAGTTCACACATTTTTCAAAATATATTAGCATATATTTTTAAAGTACTATCATTTTTTATTATCAAAATTCTGTTTAAAAATAATATTTACTTGAGTTTGATAAATTTCCAGGACACTTAGGAAAATATCCTTGTAGTTATCAAGGTTTTCTAGGATTGTGTCAGACTGGAAAAGAAACCTAGTCAAGTAAAATATTATATTTTCCAAGCCTAATCTTTTTCAAAAAAGTACTTAATTTTTCAAAAATTCAATATATTTTCAAAAGTACTAAATTTTTCAAAAAGTCAATATATTTTACTTACATTTTTCAAAGCTTTAAGATTTTTCAAAAATACTTGCATTTTTCAAAAACTCAATATATCTCAAAAGCACTTGCATTCTTGAAATCTCTATTCTAATTTTTTTCTAAAGATCAAACATTTGTATTACAATACAAAATAGTTTTTGGAGGTGCACAATATTTTCAAAATGGATTTGTTCTGGAAATTTAAGTACTTAGTATTACTATGCTTTCAAAAATTTATACTGAGTATTTTCAAAAGAACAAAATGTTGTCATTGTTAGTGCAAGAATTCATGATTCTTTTTGATATATGACAAAGGAGAGATACGCCTTAAGATAGAATTTTTTTTCTTTTCTCTTACCAAAGGATCAATTAATCAAAATGGTTTCAATATAGGGAGAGTGAAAGTTAGAATATTTTTTTATTTACCCCCAGAGGATCAAAAATGGATTTTCAAAACATAGATCATTTTTTTATTTTGATCCCAAGGATAGTAAGTTAGCCCCTTCAACCAATCTAACTTCAGATATTGCCAAACATCAAAAAGGGGGGAGATTGTTGGTGCAAGTTACATCAGTGATGTCCTCCTTTAAGTGTTTTAATGTTTGACAATAGACTTAAGTCAGTGATACATTGAACAGACAAAGGGGAGTTAAGAGAGAAGTAACAAAGTGGACCAAAGTTCTAGTGAATCTATGCAATAAGTCCTGGTTTGGGGAATTGGGCACTAAGTCCTAGCAAAGGGCTGAGCACCGAAGACCTGGTCGGAAGGTGGGCACTAAGTGTAACGACCCGGCCCGTTTGGCGGCCCATTTACCGGCCCATTTATCGGCCCTCACGATCGTCTTACCATCGTACCGTCGACCGTCGACCGTGCCATTACCATACTAGGTCTTCCCACTTCCTGGGCAGTGGATTTTTGCCTTCCCAGGATTCAAACCCTAGACCCAGGCTTAATCTAGTTCTTTATGAATCCTGATTACCAATTGAGCTATAGTAAATGGGTCGGTAAATGGGCCACCAAACGGGTCGGGTCGTTACAATAAAAAGGCGCCTTTTTATTGTAACGACCCGACCCATTTGGCGGCCCATTTATCGGCCCTCACGACCGTCGTATCGTCGTACCGTTGACCGTCGACCGTACCGTTACCATACTAGGCCTTCCCACTTCCTGGGCAGAGGAGTTTTGCCTTCCCAGGATTCGAACCCTAGACCCAGGCTCAATCTAGTTCTTTATGAATCCTGAATACCAATTGAGCTATAGCTTAATTGGTATTTAGGATTCATAAAGAACTAGATTAAGCCTGGGTCTAGGGTTCGAATCCTGGGAAGGCAAAAATCCACTGCCCTGGAAGTGGGAAGACCTAGTATGGTAACGGCATGGTCGACGGTACGACGGTACGACGGTTGTGAGGGCCGGTAAATAGGTCGGGTCGTTACACTAAGTCCTGATCGAGGATTGGGTACGAAGTCCAGGTCGAGGACTGGGCAAGAAGACATGGCCAAGGGTTGGGCACCGAAGTCCTGGTCGAGGACTGGGCAAGAAGACCTGTCCGAGGGTTGGGCACCAAAGTCCTGGACTTAGGGTTTGGGCATGAAGTCTTGCTCTGAGGGACTGAGCAACATAGGTGAGCGATGACTAAGGACAGAAGTAGAGACGGGTTAGGGTTCGGGCGTCTCAAGGTCCGGAAGTATCGGAAGCTAAGCAAATGTCCACCCGAAGGACTGGGTGACAATCGTCTCCTGAGAGGAGTAGGTGAAAGGCGCATTCTTAGGGGTGGGAACTTGCATTGGTTCGACCTAGGGTTTCGTGGAGACCCAAAGTCAGAACCAAGATAGCTACGACTGTCAAAATTATCTAATACTCTTGATTTGCTGTTTTGAAACTAACCTTGAATGCAGGACCGAAGGAATGTGATTCTACAGCTCAGAACGCCCAAAGGAGAGGGGCAGACAGCTGGGCAGGGCGCCCTGGAGGTCCCGGGCGCCCCAAGGTCAAGGTAAAACAAGGAACAAGAGTTGCTTCGAAACTGCAGTGAGCAGGGCGCCCTGGAGGTCCCGGGCGCCCTGAGTCAAAGAAAAAATTGAATCAAAGCAAAGTCAGCCACGAAGCCAGTAGACCATGACAACTAGGGCACGCCCGTCAGCTCCGAGGCCGATTCTGGAGGGATAAGCGCTGACCGAGCTGCGGATGAGGTTTCTCGGATCCGAAGGCACGTGTCAGGCGCCCCCGATGTCCAGGGCTCCCCCAGGAGCACTATAAAAGGGGCTCGACCTCTAAGGCTTCAGACACAACTGCTGTGAGTGATTTCTGAGCATTCTGACCGACGACAACCCGCTAAAGACGAGGATCTACGACTGAGAGGCTCCAGGAGGAATTGTGCGTCACTTCGGAGGTCCAGATCGGCTGAGTTTCAAACCCTAGTTGTTCGATTTGCATTTAATATTCTGTACTTACTTTGCTATACTTTTGATTGTACTTCTACACTGTAAGATGGGTTTTCTCTGCCTCCGAAAATTCTAGAAAGGAGACCAATAGTGGACTCACACCGAGTACATAGGCCTTGGACGTATTGACCCTGGGGGGTTGGGAACCAAGTAAATAAATCCTGTTGTGTCCTTGTGTTCTTTCTATTTTATTTTCCGCTGCACTAACACTCTGAGTCCAGTTCGAACGAAAGTTGTACGAAGTTTCTGGAAAAGTTTTTATGGTCGATATTCACCACCCCTCCCCCCTCTATCGATGACACCGGTCCTACACTGAGTGCCTTCCTCCCCATCGGATGGACTTATTCTGCGGATCACTACGTCGAAAAAGACTATAGAAAATTATTAAAGAGCGTGTGTAATTCCCCATCGGAAGGCACATAATCAGAAATAATTTTCTTAGTGTCGTGTAATGGTGCACACTTAGATGCAAATAATAGTATCCTCCCCATCGGAGTCACTGCTATTATTTTACAGAGCCGAAGTAGACCAACTATTGATCTTACTTGTCAAAAAGTTAGGTTGGCAAGATAGAATGATTGATGGGTAAAACCTCCTCTTACGAATGTAGGGATTGGTATACGTCCACACCATCGTGGCATGTGAATTTCTCGGTGTATAGGGGTGTTGGTTGATTTTGAAAATTAATTGTTTTGAGGAATCATTTTAGTTTCGATTTCTAAAGTAGTGTATGTTGTGATTCTCAGGTTTTTCATAATGGCCTTTACCCCACTAGCAACAATCCTTAAGGATAATAAACTTACTGGCCCAAACTACATAGACTGCAAGAGGAACCTTGATATTGTCCTCACTGCTGAGGAGTACAAATTTGTACTCTTCGAGGAATGTTCGGAATGGCCTAGAGAGGACTCTGGTCAAGAGTTGAGGGAGCGTTACAAGAAGTGGAAAAAGGCAGATGAGATGGCGCGGTGCTACATTCTGGCATCTATGTCGAATGTGCTGCAACATCAGCATCAGGCCATGGCCACTACTAGTGACATGATGCTGAAACTCAATGATCTCTTGGGCACCAAGGTCGAGCTGCTAGGCAAACCGCGATGAAGAGTCTAATGATGACCACTATGGTCGAAGGGACACACGTAAGGGATCATGACCTAAAGATGATGGCTCACCTCAATGAGATTGAGGTACTGGGAGCACAAATCGACAGGGAATCCTAGGTCGATATTATACTCCAGTCTCTGCTAAGGAGTTTTGAGCAGTTCAGGGTCAACTATAATATGAATAAAAGGGATTATACGTTGGGTGAATTGCTAGGAGAACTCCAGGCGACAAAGGGCCTCTTTTGTCAGAACTCGCAGGCCTTAGTGACTTAAAGGGTTTATTATTCTGAGCCGAAAGGCAGGAAGAAGAAGAAACGAGGAGGGTTCAAGAAGGCAACAACATCACAAGGACTCTGGATTGGCATGAGGATGCCAAAAGGCATGTGCTTCACGTGCAAGCAAACTGGGCATTGGAAGGCCAACTGTCCCCTTCGTTAGAGCAAAGGTTTTTCTTCAACCTTAGTCGTTGAAACATGTTTAGTAGTGCTATCTACTAGTACCTGGTGTGTAAATACGGGAGCCACTGACCATGCCTGCAATATCCTGCAGGGGTTTCAGCAAACCCGACGGCTAGCTGATGAAGAAATCGTGGACTACATGGGCGATGCTACAAAGGTGGCAGCAGTTGCAGTGGGAGTTTTCTATTTATCTTGTGAGAGGAATAAAGTATTAGTTCTAAGAGATTGTCTTTTTGTACCCCCATTTAGAAAGAATCTGATTTCGGTTTCTAAGTTAATAAAGGTTTGATATTCTGTTGCTTTTAATAATAAAGTTGTTATTAAAAGAAATAGAGAGATTATCTGTTCGGGTACAATGGTCGGCAATATGTATACTCTAGAACCAATAACTCCCACGATGCAATCTGAAATAAATAGCTCATCATCTAACTTGCATAAGAGAAAGGAACCTTCTAAGATGAATCAGACATTCCTTTGGCACCTTAGGCTTGGTCATATTAACCTTAGTAAGATTCAGAGGTTAATAGTCGATGGGCCCCTGGGTTCATTGGTGGTGGAGGATCTCCCGACCAGTGAGTCTTGCTTGGAAGGTAAGATTACTAAGAGGCCTTTCAAGGATAAGGCGTATAGGGCCAAAGATGTGTTAGAACTGATTCATTCTGATTTGTGTGGTCCTATGTCAATCCAGGCTAGAGGTGGCTTTGAATACTTCGTCACCTTCATTGACGATTATTCAAGGTATGGGTACATTTACCAGATGCGCCGCAAGTCTGAATGCTTTGAAAAGTTCAAAGAATTCAAGGCTAATGTGGAGAAACATCGAGGTAAAAGTATCAAGACACTGCGATCAGATCGTGGTGGCGAATACCTCTTTGGAGAGTGGGCCTTGGAGTAGGAGCCGACCGTGACTCCGAACTAAGTAAAAACACATGGGTTCCGTGTGTTTGTTTTAAATTTCCGCTGCGCATTCTCTTTTCTAATCCGAAACACTTTTACGATATTAACCCCCCCCTCTATCGTATTCTCTCGATCCAACAACTGGTATCAGAGCGGGGAAGCTCAAATTTGGTGCAACCACCAATTTGAGAGTTTTTTTCTTTCATATTTTTACAATTTTTTAATCGAATTTTTATCGTTAATCGAGGTTGGTGCAACACCACTCGATAATTTCTTTTAATATCTTCTTCCCGCACTACTAATCGAAGACCAAGTCTTGGGATTGTTTTTTTTATTATTTCAGATAATTACTAAATGGTCATGCAAGAAGGGTTCAGTACAGCTAGACTACCACTTTTTAGTGTAGAGATTTCTCCTACTGGAAAAGTCGGATGGAGGTCCACCTGAAAACTCAGATGGACATGTGGATAATTATCCAATCTGGACTGGACATCCCAAAGAACGCTGAAGGAGTGCCACAATCTTACATTGAATGGGATACTGCACTGAAAAGAAAGATCGAAGCCGATGCTATAGCGACTCAAACACTCCGATGCGGCCTAACCAAAGAAGAGTTGAACCGGGTGGGACCATTCAACAGTGCAAAGGAAATTTGGTGTAAGCTAATTGAGTTGCACGAAGGAACTTCCGGCACCCGAATCATCAAGAGGGACCTACTACTAAACAAGTTGTACACAATCAAGATGAACGAAAGCGAATCTGCAGTCCAGCTCCATGTCAGAATTCAGGAGCTGATAAACGGTCTACACACAATCGGTCACAAGGTAGAAAACTGTGACCTAATCAGGTATACTCTTAACGCTTTCCTGAGAAATACCATGTGGGCATCTATGGTGGATGCGTACAAAGTTTCAAGGGATCTTTCTAAAATCAAATTAGATGAACTATTTTCTGAACTTGGATTACATTAGCAGACTAACTGCACCCTGGCCGTGAAAGGCATTACTTTTATTGCAGGCCAGACAGGAAAAATGGTTAAGAAGAAGCCTCAACCCGCACCAGAGTCTGAATCAGACTCAGACTCAGAAGACAGCGAAGGGGATCGACCCTAGCTAGTCCGGCATGCTCGGAACTATTACAAGGAATTGAAGAATCAGTCCAACAGACGAAAAGCCAACCGAAAGAAAGAAGATCCGGCTGAACCAACTAAGAACAAATCAAGTGTGACCTCCTTCGAATGCAACAAAATGGGACATTTCAAATCGGAATGCCATAACCTGAAAGAAGCCAAGAAGACAAGAAGGAAGAAGGCCCTTCAGGCACCGTGGGACGAGTCTTCCTCCGAAGAAGAAGAAGAGGCCCCACAGACGAACCTGCTCGCCCTGACAGCTTCGGAAGAAATCGAGACCGAGTCAGAATCGGAGCCAGACGACGGAAAACTCACTTTTTCAGAGGACGACGAAATAACTGTATGTGGATTTTCTAGAATTTAATTAACTGAATTAATTACCTACCTTTCTCACGATTTGGCGAAAGCCAAATTCCGAGTCGAGTCCCTCCAACAGGAAGTAAAACACCTGAAAGAGGGACCTGACTCTAGATCCTTAACTGAGAAGGTTCAAGAAGGAACCTCTACTCAAGTTGAAAAACTTGAGAAAGAGAACTCCTCCTTGAAAACTCAAGTCAAGGACCTTAGAGCAGCCTTAGAACGATTCACTTCTGGTTCCAAAGGTCTTGACAAGATCCTTGGAAAACAGAAGTCGGTTCTAAATCGATCTAGGTTAGGCTATCGAACCATGGCGAGACAAAGGTCATACTATGATGTACTGAATCAGTCTAGACCTAAAGTTCAGGCATGGGTACCCAAACTTTGTCTGAACAACCAAACTGGATCAAATCAGTATTGGATCCCCATGGACAAGATTCACATCTTGCCGAACCATTATCGTGGCTTTAGTCTAGTGGGTGCCAAATTAAAAACAATTTTCATAGTTAAAAGAATTTCTTTTCTTGTTTAAATTGCATGATTGCTTGTCTATTTATTTTCTGTGATTTGCCATGTTTAGACTTAGAACAGGTTAGATTAAGGACTAAACCAATTAACTGAAATTTGAACAACATAGTATTGGGTGGAGGTGAGATGATAGTACGTTAGGGAAGCCTTTTCTAATAAGGTCAAGTATACACTACTTGGTCTCTTTAGACTGGTGGAACTAGTCGAAGCTACCGATCTAAGACCCAAACTAGTTAGACCAGAATTTTTCAAAAAGTAATTTTGAAAATAAAATTTCATTAAAAGGCTTTATCAAGAAAAGGGTTGATGATCCAATAAGGATAAGGCCAAAGAAGGCCTAGTGCCTCACCAAGACCTGGAAGCCAATTTTTGAAATTCAAATTCAATTTATTTTTTGTCAAATTCGAATCTAACATAAATTTTCAGTTAATTGTAAATTCAAACACTCTTTTTCAAAATAAATTCAAAACCAATTGTTTTCAAAATTAATTTAACTTTTTCAAAATTAATCATGATTTTTTAAAATAATTTCTTACTTCTATTCAAAACCTGTCTCACAAAAACCCATAAGGTTAACGTGTTTTTGATAACTAGATCCCGGGTGAGATAGTTAGGAATTAAGTTAACATAAAATCTGATTTCGATAATTTTGATGAATTTAGACTTGAATTGTCTTGATTGTAATAGTCAAACCTGGTCAAACAGTCAAACCAGGTCAAACAGTCAAATTAGGTCAAACAATCAAACCTGGTCAAACCAAGTCAATCCGGGCGCCCGTGACCCCTCGAGCGACCCCCCTCCTTTCTCTTCGACCAAGACAGAAAAGCTGTCTAAGCCAGGCGCCCGGGTCATCACGGGATCCCCCAAGGACACAGTCCAAACATCAAAAGCTGCATATGCCAGTTTTGTAACGCCCGCTTTTTTTTTCCCTAAAGTGGCATTACGCTAACATACTTAGGGCATGTAACATCATACTGCAGCGGAATAACTTTAACTTTACACTTACATGCCCCCTACTACCATTCTTAACATAATGTCATGGAAACTTGGCTATTGACTTTATACTTAAACATCTTATCATATCATGATTAACATCATAACATAAAGTTCCATGAGTCATTATTCGAGCATAGAGATATCAAAAGTAAAGTTCTAGCATAAACGGTAAACATTTGGTTTCCTGGGCCAAGTCACTATCACACACATACGTTCTTGCCCTCCAGCTGCTTCCTCATTGTCCCCTTGCATGATCTGCGGTATAAGGAAAAAGACTATAAGCACACAGGCTTAGTAAGACTCTTTCCTACTCACTAATACCATTCGCCGTTCATTCATAATCATATGAAACATAATCATCATTTAGTCTTAAACATGAAACATAAACATAAACCTACTTAAACTTTACATGGCATGATACATGGCATAACCATAAACGTAACTAAACATTCCTATCATGGCATAAAGCATAAACATAAGCATAAACATAATTAAACATTCCTATCATGGCATAAAGCATGGTATAAACATACTCATCATTAGACATTCTTAACATGGCATGGAACATGGTATAAACATAAACATAAGCATATTTTCCATTATAGCCCAACCTATCTAGCATATCATGGGCATATTTTCCATTATAGCATATGGGCATCTTCTTAACATAATCATGGCATAAATCATTTAATATCATACCCATTTCTTAACATGAACCATAAGCATAAGTCATCATCATCATAGCATAATGCATAACATGAATGAATGCGTGGGTGGAATGCATATGTATATATATATATATATATATAGATGCCTAACTTTTAAAAACATACTTTTAAATACTTAAACATAATCATCACATTGTTGGGGTCCCCGGCTTGTACCACATACATACATCATGGCGCGCATCCCTAAGTAATTACAAGGTAGCTAGCCTCGGCCTACTAGGGTAAGGACAGCATAGTCGGTAGTCCTCGAACCGGGGCGTTCTTAAGGTGCCCATCCCTGTTGCACAGCTTCGGTAGTGCCAGAACCGTGGACAGCTTCGGTAGTCCAGAACCGGGGCGTTCTTAAGGTGCCCATCCCTTGGACCCATACTTCGGTCCGGTACAAGCCCCATTCATAAAGTAAAATACTTTACATGCTTCATCATTCATAATACATTCATGGCATATTTAAACATGGCATAACTTGGTTACATGAAGCATGACTTAAAACATGCTTGACCATCATGATGCCTGGAAGGCATGAGCATTATCTTTCTTCATAAACATGGCATGCATCTTTATTCATAACATGACATGCATCATTATTCATAACATGACATGCATCATTATTCATAACATGGCATGCATCCTTATTCATTAACATGGCTTGCATCAGTATTCATAACATGGCATGCATCCTTATTCATAACAACGTGGCATGCATCATTTTTATCATAAACATAACATAACATGGTTCTTAACATAACATGAACATATAACATAGCATGGTTCTTAACATAGCATGAACACCTAACATAGCATGGTTCTTAACATAGCATGAACATATAACATCACATGGTTCTTAACATAATAAACATAACATAACATGGTTCTTAACATAACATGAACATATAACATAGCATGGTTCTTAACATAGCATGAACACCTAACATAGCATGGTTCTTAACATAGCATGAACATATAACATCACATGGTTCTTAACATAACATAAGTATTCATAGGTAGGACTTCCATAAACATGATTCCTACTATCCAAGTGCATGACATGGAACATAAGACATTCATAAATAACCCTATTAGGCATGGCATCCAAATCATAAGCATACATACATAAACATGGTACTTAAGGTTAGGGTTATAGGTAACTTAAATTCCTACCACATGCTTGAACCCTTATGTATTCTTCATAATGAACTAATAAACCATCATTCTTCAAATCTTAACTCCATCAAACCCTAATTACCTAGCCTTGGCCGAAACCTGCATGGAAGGATTCCATCATTCCCATAAACATATAAGATGGCACAAGGTAAAGGAACATCCATACATTGCCTATAAGACCATAGGGAGCCCTTAGGGCTCATGATAGGGTTAACCCTAATCCTTAGCCCCCCTTCCTAGGACTGGCCGAAACCTACAGGGCATGGGTGCATGGAAAAAATTTCATTAAAATCCCCAATCAACCATTAAACATCAACCATAACATACCATAGGGGCTATTAGGGCCCTTACTTGGGGAAAGCCCTAACTTTTGCCCTACCATCCATCTTGGCCGAATCTTGTGGGGTCACAAAGCCTTGAAAAAGGTCCCATATGTCACCCTTAATCTCCCTTATATCATGTTAATACACAACACATATGCTTGGGGGTTTGGATTTAACTCTACCCATGAGTCATGGGTTGGCCGAAAACCCTAGGGGGCCCTAGGGTACCCCAAAAATTTCTTAAAATTATATTTAACCTCTAAACATCATGATAGCATATTAGAAAACATAACTAGGATTTATAGCATCATTTTGGACCCAAAACATGCTAGGGCCGAAACCCCCCTTAGGCTAGGGTTCTTGATTTTCTTTCCTTTCAACTTAAATCTCAAACCAACCTTTATAATATGCTAAAAATCATAGAAAATCATAAAGAACTAATATACCACATGTGAGGGAGTCTTACATTGGGATTTCTTGATTTTTAGACCTTAAAAGAGAAAGAACTTGTAGAGCTCTTGACCCTTGATCCCTCCTTGCCCTTGTAGCCTTGGAAGGAACCTAGATCTTGGAGATGTGGAGTTTTTCCAAGGGGAAACCCCTTCTTGGTGTTCGGCAAGAATGAAGAAGGAGGAGGGGAGAAGGTGACTTGATGGAGGAAGAGAAGTAACCCCCCAAACCCTCTCTTTATAGCCCCTTTAAGAAGGCAAATGAAGAGTTTCTTCATGACTCCTCATCTTCCCTTAAGCCTTAGCCAAACTCTATTTCATTTCCCAATAGAAATCCCTTGCTAGGTGAGTTGGTTAAAGCATGCATGGTTGTCCAAGAGGTCCAAGGTTCAATCCTTGGCTCATGCACCTTTATTTTATTTTATTTTTTTATTTCATTTATTTTATTATTTTTATTTTCCTAAATTCTGAAAATCCCCCTAAAATCACCATAATTTATGCTAATATTCCTAAATAAATTCTTTTATATTTATATAAATTTTACCTAATTAATACCCATTTTTTGGAGCCCATTTAAAGCTCATTAGTACCTAATTTCTCCATTAGAATAGGAAAATTTGGCTAAGACTTACCCATAATCATGCTAATATGTCTAATTAAGTTCTATTTATATTTATACTAATTATTACCTAAATCCACCTATAATCATGGTACTAAAAAGCCCACATAAGGCCTATTAGTACTTAGTTTTCTCAATTTAAATGAGAAAACATGGATTTTCTAGGCCAAAGTTCGTATTAATACCTCTAGGTCCTTCGGAAAATTATCTAGACATGCTCGATATTTTCAGAAAATATTAAGAGAATTTTTCGG